>JASDQU010102396.1:57351-110742 GCA_032191745.1 Picea mariana
AACGGCTGAAATCTTAGCGCCCGGATCAACGACGCTCGCGCAATCCACATCATCCTCAGCTGCTCTGTGTTTAAGAACGCGTGGGCCCTTCTCCCGTCATATCACCTTTCCAACCGTCGTTCTCCCGCTGCCATGTGTCATCCATCTACCTCTCCTCTATGGTCCGCGTGGTCTTCCTCCCTTCTCATCATCCACACACCATCTGCCACACGTCTTCTCCCCTCCACATCAGCCTCCCATCAAAGTGTGTCCATCACAATCTGCCCCCCTGTAACCTCTCTCGTCCCCTCATCGCTTCTTGCTCCACTCCCTGCTGTTTTAGGCCCATCACTCCATTCCCGTGTCCCACTGTCGGCCCTGACCTCCACACATATCTTTTGAGCCAATTAGTTATTCTAGGTGGCAGCGTGGGAGTCCCTCCACGTCCCGAAGGTGCCAAGTTGGCTGGGCCAGCCTCAATTCCGAAGAAGCAGTTATTGAAGCGGTTGGCGGTGGTTAGACATCGCCTCCGCCTTAATGGGAAAGCACGGCCATGAATTTAAGGCACGTCGATTCGCCGTTGGAACTGTCAAAGAATTAAGATTGCGTCTGACATAAGTTGCACGTTCTTTCAGATGTTGACTGTTAGAAGCCATGCAAACGCAAAGCTTTCAATGCAGTTTCTTGATTTCGTTGTTGTTGTTGTTGTTTTGAGTATATGAAGGCGTTTTCGCCATTTTTGTTTCTATCGATGGTAGAGCTAAGCTTTCGACTGTGTAGTTTTAGCGAACATTCTGGTTTCCTGGTCATGTATCTGTGTTTGAGACTTCTTGGTTTATAACAAACAGTTCTCCCTTTTCCATCTTTGTTTTCATCTCATATCAGAGAGTTCATGGTCGAAGGATTCGCGTGGATTATTGCAATCTTGTTATGATAAAGGATTTGTTGTGACATTATTGTTTTCTCTGGGTTTTTTTTTGTGTTTGAATATAAGAGGATCTTGTGTTTGAATGCTTTCTTCTTCAGTCTGTTATGAACCCGATGTTTGTGGTAGACCTTCACACTCTTCTCATGCAAGTCTTCCCCCTACTCACCCTTTATTTGCAACTCACTGCTTGAAGTTTATCAAGACCTCACTCACCCGTTCATGCATGCATGGACTAGTTTCTGAGTTGAGACGATTGTTCTGAGTTTGCTTCCATTTGATCACCCCTTTCAAACAAATCGTGACATTAAATTGATGGGCGTCGGGCTCTGCTCCTGCAAGCAATCCAGGAGTGACTTCCATCGCCAACAGAACCAATTCCCATGTGTCATTCTTCTCTATTTGATCCAACTCTTCATTCATGGCCTTTTTCCAGAATTCATCCTTGCTGGCTTCTTCAAAACTGTTTGGCTCAATTGAAGATAAGAGTGCTAGGTGTAGTTGTTCTGGTGAACGGATTTTTTTTCTAGTCTCAATTCCTGCATCTTTGTTCCTGATAATCTAATCTGAATGATGATTCTTCTGTACTCATTTGCTAGGTGTCTTTGGAGGTACTTGTTGGACTTTATCTTCTACTTCTATCGGATATTCTTCATCTTCCCCTTCTACAACCTCTTCATCCTTTACTTCTTCTTCGTAAACTTGTTCCACTGATTCCTTTTATTCTTCCTTTAATTTCCGTTCACTTATTTCATCAACTGTTACATTGATGCTTTCCACAACCTTTTTGAGCCTTAGATTGTAACGCTTGTATGCTTTCCTTGTAATTGAGTAACCAACAAGTACACCTTTGTCCACATGAGAGTCAAACTTTCCCATTATGCCATCTTCTCTTTTGATGTAGCATTTGCTTCTGAACACTCTAAAGTGTTTTGCATTTGTTGGTCTTCTTTTCCATAGCTCGTAGGGAGGTTTGTCACTGTTGTTTTTGAGCATTATTCTATTTTCAATGTGAATTGTTGTATGCACTGCATGTGTCCAAAATAAATCTGTCAATTTAGAATCCATTAACATTGTTTGCGCCATTTCCTATACTATCATGCTCTTTCTTTCAACAACTCCATTCTGTTGAGGTGTCCTAGCAACGACAAATTACCTTTTTATTCCATGCTTGCTGCAGAAATCCATAAAAATTTTTGAAGTAAACTCTCCTCCATTGTCTCATCTCAAACATTTGATTTTTGAATCCATTTCATTTTCAACCATTTCCTTGTATACCTTGAAATTTTCAAATGCTTTTGATTTCTTCATGAGAAAACAAACTACAATCATTCTTGTATAATCATCAACCAATAACATAAAGTATTTCTCACCTTTTAAACTATTTGTTCTAGTTGGTCCAACTAGATCAATATGCACAATTTCCAGTGGTCTTGTTGTGGAATACTCCTTTGATTTGAATCTGGTATTTGTTTCTTTCCTTTTTGACAATTCTTGCATAATGTGTTGGTTGGCTTTGTGATCTGGGGCATTTCTCTAACTGCTTCCTAGACAACACTTTTCATTTCCAATTTCACTTAATACATATATGTTGCTTGAAGTTCTTGCAGTTGTTGCAATCAATTTGTCTGATCCTTCTTTTCTTATCTCTCACTTTTTTGAATCGAACGTAAGTTTATGACATTGGTCACACATTTGAATTACACTTAGAAGATTATGTTTCATATCTTCCACTAGTAGAACATTTTCTGCCTTGGTATTCTTGTTTCCAATTCTGACTATGCCCTTTCCAATTATTCTAGTTGAGTCGTCATTTCCAAAGGAGATTGATCCATTTCTTTCCTTTCTCTATGTAAGAAACCTGTCTTCATCACCTGTCAAGTGCTTTGAACAACCATTGTCAACATACCAACCACGTTTCTTTTGTTTAGATTGTAGAGCGAGTGTGCATTCTTCATTGTTAAATTGATTCTTTTTTCTTATCCATCTTCTCTATTGAGGTTCATGTGTGTGATTGTTGTCATTCTGTTGTGATTCTCTAGGAGGGACTGTCATTCTACAATATTTGGCCATGTGTCCAAAGTTGTTGCACTTGTAACATTCCACCTCAATGATTCAAACTTGTTGTAGCTTCTTCTTTGTGTTTCACTGGGCCTTCTTGGATAACCATTTTGTGCATGAATTTAAAAGTTGTTTATGTTCCTACTATTAGCTCTACAATTTACAACTTTATTTCCAAAATTATTACATGCATAACATCAACTAAAAAAGATAGTTTGATACCTATGAGTTGAAGATCTTTTGAAAGTATTTACTCTTTTGGATCCTTCTTCTTCTTGAGGCCTGCTTGTTTTTTACTGTCGCTGATTCTGAAATCTAAATCTTCTAGGTGGAGGAGTGTCCTTTTGATCTTCCCTATAAAACTTCTTATCTCCTCTAACTGTCTCTGCATAGCTTCTTGGTTGTGTTTATTTATCTGTGGTTTTGGAGCTTGAACCTATTTCTGTTTGTTTGTATCCTAGCCCAGACTTGTCATAATGTGGCCTTTGACTGTTGATAATATTATCCAAAACCTTTGAGTTGTTCTGCATGTTTTTATGTTGAATGTATTTTCTCAATGTAACAACCTTTGCTTCCAAATTTCCAATGATCCTGTCCTTTTCTTCCAATTGTTCTTTGAGTGCTTGTTCGATTCTTTTGTCTTCTTCAATTTGAATCTTTAACTCAGTGATCATCTCCTCTAGTTCTTTAAAGTTTGAATTATGAGTGTCTTATTTCTTGGCTAGTTCTACCTGGAGCTTCTTGTTTTTCTTCTTTTCTCTTTTTATAACTTCTATAGCACTCGACAATTCTTCTCTGTAGTCAGTTTATGCCTCTTCATATTCCTCTTCAGTGTCTTATTTATCGGAGTCTTATATTGACATGAATATAACTCTTTTTGTCTCACTTTCACTGACTTCATCTTCGTCTGATGAGGAGCCGTCTTCTTTGGTGAAGAAACTTTTCTTGAAGACTTTATTTTTGGTTCTTTTGCCTTTATATGTTTGTTTTCTATTTGAATCATCTTCTTCATTTCTTTTATTTTTCTTGTGAGGACATTTGTTAGCAGAATGACCAATACCACCACAATTAAAACAAATCAATGGAATCTTACTTCTATATCTTTCGTCGGTTCCCTTTTTTAGTCTTCTGACAAAGTTGGCCACTTCTTCATCATCTTCCGAGATGTCATTGTTGTTGCTATCTTCTTTTTCCTTTTTCTTTGACTTCTTGGGTGATTTCAATGTTGTTTATTTTATACCTGGATTCTCCTGTTCATTTCTCATTTCATATGTTGTGAAGATTCCATGTAGTTCATCCATGCTTATTGAGTCTAGATCTTCTCTTTCTTCTAATGCTGAGATATTAGGATCAAATCTCATTGGAAGAGATCTTAGTACCTTTTGAACAATTATAGATTCATCAACTTCTTCTCCCAATCCTATGATTGCATCCACTGTTTCATCAATTCATAAGAAGTAAAATGCAATATTCTCATCTTCCTTCATCTTTAGTTGTTCGAATTGACCTCTGTAAGTTTGAAGCTTTGTTTCCTTGACTTTTTCATATCCTTCATAAATATTTTGAATTTTGTCCCAAATATCTTTAACGGAGTTGCAATGCATAACTTTGACATATACCGAATCACAAAGACCATTCAAAAGTGCATTTGTGGCTTTTGAATTATCTAGATTGAGTTTCCTTCCACTTTCATTTTTTGGTGGAACTGTTGGTTCTTTGTATCCATCTACAACTGATTGCCAAACCTCAAATCCTTGTGCCTCTACATATGTTGTCATCCCTATTCTCTAGAATGCATAGTTTTTTCATCAAACTGTGGTATTCTATTTTTATACATACTATTTCTCTCCATTATCTACCTTTCAGTGGTTAAATTGATTTTTGAAGGAACCTGCTCTGTTGGATTACTAAGGGGGGGGGAGGGGGGGTGAATAAGTAATAGAGAAATTTTTATCCTTTTTACCACAATATGTAAGTGTTATTTATCTTTATGATCGATGTAACATTATAATCCAATAAGTGCAGAGTAAATAAACCATAAACAATGAACAATCACACACATGCACAATACACCATTATTTTTACGTTGGAACCCAATGCGGGAGAAATACATGGAATTATTTTTCTTATATGTCTTTAAGAATTACATTCATTGGAAACACCAACTTCCTTTGTTCTCCAACTGCAACTGGAAGGAGGCTCCGACTCCCTATATTTTCAGGCTACAATCTGAGGGAAGCTCCAACTCTCCAATTCTTTGGCTACAACCAGAAGGAGGCTACAACTCCGTATGTTCTCCGGCTACAACCAGAAGGTGGATACAAGCACCTATCCTTGCCCCGTCTTGCCACCCTAAAATATTAGTAAGATGATGAAACCATTTTCACACTGTCACTGTGAGATATACTGTTGTAAACATGTAGCAATATGTGCCAACAACCTGTAAACAACCTGTGCCACTGTCTTGTAACCAACCTGTACATGTACTCAACCTGTACCAATCAAAACCCAACAGGTACGTGACCTATTTGTGTTGCATTGTGTGTATGTAATTGTTACATGATCTATTTGTACTACAACCCACGTATGTACGTGGCCTATCTATATTGCTGCTTGCATATGCCTTTTGAAAGCTAGGGTTTTTCACTTTTGTTGAAACTCAGACACTCTGTCGCCTCTTGTCAACTCAACTAGAAACTTGTCACTGTGTCCAACCTATAGTTGTGTCATGTGCATACATCCTCATACATATCCCTTAACAAAGTGTATCTATATCTCTCTAGTCATGTTCCATACAAGTATAATCATGAACAAGTATAATAACCCTCACATGGACTAGACATCAAACCCTTTCTGATATACAACCTCTCAATACATCAACCACTTCACAAATACAAGCTCTCAACCATGTACCACAAAAACCCTTAACCATATGCCAAGAAATATAAGATGTGCCTCAACACTAACAAGATGTATCAATGATAAACATTGATTATACTAGCACTATATTTCTGTAGATCTGACTTATACAAAAATTCCCATGCAACCAATAATCTCTCTAGGGAAGAAAATCCTCAAACCCCCATAACCATTTTTCATGTAGAAAACAAAATCCAACTACTCATAGAAATAGGACATACCTTTTGAACCAGTAGATAGATTTGATGTATTTGATCATTGTAGACCTTCCTGGGAGCTTGTTTTCAGACTCTAGAGACCTATCATCTTCATCTTCTCAATTTTTTATTTTTTTACCCTCATGTACACGCCCTATTATACGATTATCTCGCATATGTATGCACCCCATTATACTTCTAGCCCACGTACATCTCAAAAACTAGGGTTTTTTCAGTATTTCTGAAACTCTGAAACTTTCGTTGTCAACCCTTCATGCTACCTCAGACTTGCGCAAGTTTAGATGTATCAGTGAGTACCTGCAATAAACCTTACACAATAATAGATATCCAATGTGCTCAATAGGTTCTAATAGGAGAGCCTTTCTCTCTTATTAATACTTTCATGTAGCTTCCTTAAGGGGTTACCTTCTAACCAATTTAACCCAATTTCCTTCTTTTAGGGCTAACCCACTTCTAACCACTTGTCCACTTCTAACCTACTTTGCTACAAATAGTAAATTCTCCACTACATGTACTATCCATATAGAATAGCTTTACCTGCAAATATATTAACCTTCATACCATCATACATCAAACAAACTTAGATCCCTTAACCATATTGTTGGGCTAATGGAATTTGCTATCGGACTTGCTTCAAGGGTTGAAATCTATGACAACCAACCCAATTAATCAACAAAAATAGGGGGAAATGAAACCAAAAGAGGAGTTGACTTGGCTAGGACATAAATAATTTTGTGGGAAAACCAAATTTTGTAAATATTATAGGGTGCCTCCCTCTAGATAGGTGTGAACTAAAAAAAGTCCCTTCTCTTTTCATGCTTTACACATAATGGTTTATTTATTATAATTGGTTGACATAGTACATTTTAAATTAAATTGGGTCCAAATATTGTTATTTATTCTTCCACTGACATAATTGTAAAATGCACTTATCTTTTATTTTGCAAGTACACCTCAAAAATCACTTTGAAGTTCAAAAGGCAAGTTCTACCATTGAAATTAGGTAAAATTATACTTCATACATATATAGATTTATATGTGTACGTCTTTTGAACTATTATAATACATACTTGGGTCATACATTGGGGTATAAATTACATCTTTTTAATCATTCTAACATTTTATAACATCGACTTGTACTAAATTTTTTAACTTTAAGGGGAAAGTCATTTTTTTTTTGTTGGGGGGAGGGGGCACATGTTGTGTACTTAACCACAAAATAGTTATTGGGTATTAATATTGTACATGGTCCATTTTGTATGTATACTCATGATCTCGTAACATTGATCTAGTCTCATGCCTTTATAATACCATATATCAATAATTATAAATGACCACTTTTAAGTAGAAAATGCTTTATGACTTTTTATTCGTAACTTAAGATTTAAGTTAGGGTTTTATTTACTTTTGATATAAATATGGGATCCCCCTCTTGTTTATAACCTATTATGATGTTTGTCATGTCCCTATAGTGTGCCTAGCCGAATCTTGCGATCATGCACCACTAGAGGGCGTGCGACACTGCGATGTTTCTCGCTTGGCTGCTTGGCAACACTGACGTTACTTCATCCAAAATATGCCTCTTCACCTAGAGAATACTCATACTCCATTCTAGGATACCGACGAGCCACACTCATACTCTAGTGCAACTCTAGTATACTTAGACATTTGTTAACAGCTTTAACACTTATTCATATTTAATCATACATCCATGAACATGAGAATTCAAGAGAACAATAGCAAAACAAACGAAAGAAACATAGATATAGTGCAGGCGACATGAACTGTGCCTAACACCCGATTAAGTCTTTGTTATTGCAAAACAATTACTATATGAACATTATTGGTTCGGTTTACAAATTCAGTAGAGTTACACGACTCACCTCACCTCACCAAGATACTCATAAACAAATGCATCACACCAAGATTCTCTGTCGCAACCATATCTGCAACCTTTTGTGGTGCACCTCAAATTTTCCCTTAACCGTAGACTTGTTGTCTCTTCATTTCTACAGACTTCACAATTTTGGTTCTGCCTCACACACGCCTCCAACAGACCTGCACTTCTAGACTTCCCCAAAATTATCCCAAGAGAAGCTCACCTAACTCTGTTCACTGAATCCACTTCAAGGCATCACAAGTCCTCTTATGCGGAGTGCCTTGGATCCTTGAGGGAGCTCTCTTCTCTTCATCTTCATTGGAATCATAGAGCTCTTCTTGCTCTAATTTTCCTCCCAATCTACCTTCTTGGTTATGCACCCTCTTTCTTTTATAGGTGCCCTTATTTCATGTCTCTTTTCCCATGGGTGAGACAACCCGTCGGTTCACCAAGTTGCGCCCCTTCGCAAGGTTGGTCTGACTCCTCATGTGGGCATGTTTGGGTGGCTTTCCTAACTGACCCATCGAACGCTTTGTTTCATTGTCTAGCCAACCCACCAATACATTTGACTGACTCGTCATCTTAGGTGTGTGTGCCCCTTAGGTGAGTCGAGCTGACTCTCCTAAGTGTGCCCCCTTGTTCCTTAACTAATTTCTTCATTAGTGGAGTGCCCAAGTCATGTCCTCAACCTTTCATCAAATCATCCATTGTTTGACTTATGTCGCAAGGCACCTTGGGTGGAGTCACCCCTTGGCATGTCACGCGCCCAAGGAACCCCAACTCTCCCCTTGGCATGGCACGTGCCCAAGGAACCCCAACTCTCCCCTATATCAATACTTCCATCTCCTCATTTGCACTGACTGTCTTGCTTTCCTGATTTCATCTGTTTTGTTCTATGGTGGAAGTGTGCATGCATGGGATTGGCGCCATAGGCCTTACATCCTCTTCCTCCTCAATTCGTTTCCATCCTCAACAACATCCACAAAATTTAAGATATCCAAGTCTCTACCCAAAATCATGCCTCTGTCGCAAATAAGTCTTCTAGAAACCCCAAGTTTCATGCCAACCGAAAACCCCAAATTCTACCAAAGTGGAAACCCCAAGTTTCCTTGCAAAGTGGAAAACCTAAGTTTCCTCAAACCAAATTATATTGCACCCAAATCCACATGATCTACTGCCTGATTCCATGAGGTTTCTCATCTAACTCCAAGGATGAAAGTCACCCAACTCTATTGCACTCTCTCACTACAATGTTTTTTCCTTGTTGTTTTTTGGTTATGTTGTTGTTGTTGTTGCTTGCTATAAGTGAATACTACCCACTTCACTTCAAAATTTTACCTAAGTGTTGAACTCTTGTGATCTTTCTGTTGCACCCATACTTCAACCAACTCTGCCATGTCTTCATGCACTGAATTCCCTCATGCCTTGGACTGATTGGGTAGATAGTCAAACCGTCGCACCCAACTCATGAGAATGCACTTTCTCATGCTTGAACTTAGTCTTTTATGTTGCATCTCTATCACTTTTTCCAACTTCAAAGACTAAGGCAGGTGCCAACCCAAAGCAGCTATGGGGGTGTTGCAGGATAGATATGTCTACAACCAAGGGAAATATCAAGTGGATCAAATACTAGAACAATACAACATGCATATATCACTTATCAGCTTAGATCTATTCCACACATCTATCAGATCTACCACGGCAATGCAATAACAGTATATCAAGGCAAACTAACACAACATCAATCACACACACAAGTCAGATATACGTGGTTCACCCTCTCTCTAGGACTACGTCCATAGAACTGTGCTTTATGATATATTAAGATGAAAGCATGCAGTTCTGATCTATGCTCTTAGCCAGCAGATCTTCTCTCTTCTTCTCTCTATCTCTCCCCTCCCTGCGCACCCAGCTGAAGATCTTACAATACAAAAGGCTCTCGTACTCAGCTCTTCTCTTTCTCACAACAATAATCACTCATGTCAAAACAATACAACTAGGTCCAACGAACTCGAATCAACCCTCTTCCCTCACATAGGTTCTTATTTATACATTACAATCACTCATTGACATCCTTAGGCCGAAACCTAGGTGTCAAAAACCCTAGGTCAACTTGACCCGCATTTTCAGGGCTTCACCAGCCTGTCTTTCCTTCCTTCTCGCACGGTGCTCCAAAGCATCTAACAGTGGATTTTTCCACTTTCTGAGTTATCCACGATCCTTCTTCCTTGCTTACCTGTCATCCTCGATCTCCTCATCCAACGGCTTTCTTTCTTGGACTTCGCTTCGTCTTTTCTACTCTTTTTCTCACTTCGACCCAGTAACAGTCACTATGTCTTCCATAAAGTTCGCATTTTTCCTTCTCTTCCTTGTTCTTCGCTTATTTCCATAACCAAGGGTCAATAGTGTGGTACTATGATGTTTCTCGCTTGGCTTCTTGGAAACACCAATTTTACTTTGTTTGGGCTATGCCTCTTCACCTAGATAATACCCATACTTCGTCCTGGGCTACCAACGAGTTACACTCCTACTCTATTGCAACTCTTGTATACTTAGACATCTGTTAATAGATTTAACACTTAGTCATATTTAAGCATACATCCATGAACATGAGAATTCAAGAGAAAAATAGTGGAACAAACAAAAGAAACATAGATATAGTGCGGGTGACATGAACTGTGCCTAACACCTGACTAAGTATTTTTTATTACAAAATTGTTACAATATGAGCACTACCAGCTGGGTTTACAAATTCGACAGAGTCACACGACTCTCCTCACCTCACCAAGACACTCATAAATAAATTTGTCACACTAGGTCTCTCTGTCACAACCACCTTTGCAACCTCCTGTAATGCACCTCAGATGTGCCCTTAATCGTAGACTTGTTGTCTCTTCATTTCTGCAAACTTCACAGTTTCGGTTCTACCTCACACATGCCTCCAATATACCCATGTTTCCATACTTCCCCAAAATCAGCCCAAGAGAATCTCACCCAACTCTATCCACCAAATCCACCTCAAGGCATCACAAGTCCTCCCATGTGGAGTGACTTGGATCCTTGAGGGAGCTCTCCTCTCTTCATCTACCTCAAAACTACAGATCTCTTCTTACTCTCCTTGTCCTCCCAATCTACCTTCTTGGTTGTTCACCTTCTTGCCTTTATATGCTCCCATCTGTCACGTCTCTTTTCCCATGGGTGAGCCAACTCATTGATTCACCAAGTCATGCCCCTTCACAAGATTGGGCCGACTCCTCATGTGGGCACATTTAGGCGGCTTGCCCAGTCGACCCATTGAATGCTTCATTCCCTCATCTAGTTGACCCACCGATTTGTTTAATAGAATCGTTATCTTCGGTGTGCGTGCCCCTTAGGTGAGTCGAGCAGACTCTCCTAAGTACACCCCCAATACCTTAGTCGATTCCTTCATTGGTTGAGCACCCAAGTCATGCTCTCAACGCTTCATAAAATCATCCATTGTTTGACTTGTGTCGCAAGGCACCTTGGGTGGAGTCACCCTTTGGCCAGTCGCACACCCAAGGAACCCCAACTATTCCCTATATGAATAATTTTGTCTCCTCATTCACACCGAGCATCCTGCCTGCCTGATTTCCTCCATTTTAGTCTATGGTGGAAGTGCACGCGCCCGAGCTTGGCGTTACATGCCTTACAATTATCAATAAAATCAACAAACTTATTTTAAGAGGTCTTTCTCCATTATCGATATTCACGGGTACAATCCACACTTATGTGTGCAAGTGTCCCACTATTTTCTCTACCTTAGACTCTTTATCTTATGTTATTTTTAGTTTCCTATTTTAGTTAGTTTAATAGTTGTATTATGTCGACAAAGGTGAATGACCCTTATCAACTACATAGACTCACCTGATGAAAGGGCCCAATTAGACCTTTCTCCATTGAGATGGTAATCCCTTCAATTATGGCCTGACTTCCCTATGTAAAGTAAGATGTTCTTTTATGCTCTCTATCTAATCTAATCTAAGCAACCAATGTAAAGTGTAGAAATGTAAATGACTATGGGGTGAATGATGTGAATGTACTGGGACAAATGCAATATGATCGAATGAAACATGTTGTTAAGTAAAATCTAATTAAATGAGCAAAGAAAAGGTCTATAATTGCAAGCAATAACCAAGAGAATAGTCCACTATTGTTATTACAAATGAACCTAAATCATACACTCCCAACTCCCTTCTAAAGTGAAATTATCCAAATATTAATAACACTTTCCTGTCACAAAACCAATAAGTAACCAAACTGAAATAAAACATGATTAGACATATATCAATAGGGAGAATAATCCAATATCTAAATTACATACATAATCAAGTATTATAAGCAACTAAGAATAATCCCAAGTTACTAACAAGTTCCTTATTTCATATCAGGTGTAAGTAAGCATAGTATAAGTGAGAGAAAACATCATAACACAAGAATAGTCCACGAGTTAGAATTATCATGCCCACAAGGACAAAGAGAGGTATGAAAGGAGAGAATATTCTTGAGACCAAACACAAATCTAAAAGAGTATAAACATGTTATCTAACAACAATCTCTTTATTAACATAGGAATATAGCTTACAATGCCAAAAAGTTACATTTTGCTTGAAGGTAATCATTCTATTTATAATCTTAGTTCATGGCCATTGGCTTTCCATATTCATGACTCTTCAGCTACCCTAAATGACTATTGAGCTTCTACAATTCCGTCCCACTACAATTTTATTTCATCCTTACTTTGACTATTCAACTAGTATGATAGAATAAACTTCCACAAATTTAAGAAATTACAATAATTTTTCTTACGTGAACGAGACTTTCAAAAATAACATTGATTCACGACAATCCCTCCCATCACTTAGATTTCCATTTTGTTTCTCTTGCTCAAATAATTTTAGCATGTTAATTTTCAAGCATGCCTTGTGTTTGCATATGGCAGGAAATTTAGTTGTCTTTGCACTCATTGCTTGGCTAGGCACATTATTTATCATCTTCTTTACTTCACTTTTCTTTGGGCATGGGGCTTGCTCAATAAATGGATATTTTCTTTCATCAAGAAAATCACTTTGAATCCCTCATTGTCTGTTTTGGTTTGGAGTGCCTTCTCACTTCTTGCACTTGAGTCAAATTGCATTAATAGTGATCCTATGTTTATTCTCCTTCATCCCCACTCACAAATCTTATTTCTCCTTCAACTCCCTACATACAAAATATTTTGTAAGAATAATATAATAATGTAAATCCATGTTTGGACTATGATGTTCATGAGATACAAGAAGATACATTGCCTTGTCATCTTTGCTAACTTGTCACATGAATGAAAACAACAAAACAAACGTAACTAGTTAACAAGTTATGGTTTTTTTGTTAATTGAAAGGATTAAAAAGGAATTTGTGACCAAGAGAGATGTGAGGTTAAATTCCTTCCCACACATGCACAATTCCATCCTAACAACTTTTATCACTTGTGGCAAGAGAAACAATGCTCAATTCATCAATTAAGAGTTTTCATAAATTAATGTTGTTTTTAATGAATTCCCATCAATGAGTTAATAATCAAAGCATCCATGGAACATAAGGAATACAACCAATTGATTTAGATTTAAATGAATATGAGGAATATGATTTCAATCTTGAAATTTTCTTCTAGGCATTGTACAATGGTTTCAAGGTCTTCTACCCACCATTAGAAAAAACATCTTTTAATTAAAAGTCCCGTTAGTTTTAAATACAACATATCATCCATGAATTGGTAGTTGAAAACGTGTTACAACCAATTGATTTATAGGTAATTGGGCATGAGAAACATGATTCCAATCACAAATTTTTCATGTCTATCACGTAGAGTTTTGTATGGGCTCTAGACACTCTTGCCTACAACACTCAATAAAATTATGTTAGCAAATAAAAATAAACTTGTAAATTGTCATGTACAACAATTGAGGTTCATGTTAATGACAAAGAAGCTTGTCTATTCCTAAAAACTAGTAAGCTAAGATCTATCATCAAGATATTGGTACCTAATCTCACCTAGGGAGGAAAATTCTATAACAACGAGTAAGAAAATGCCCCTCTAAAAAAAATGCACTAGCTACCTTATTACTTCATTGTTGCTTTTATTTTCACCTTGAATCCATTTTTTGGTTTTCTTAGGGCCCAATGGGGCCATCTGAAGAGAAAATCCATCACTTGCTTCTTTGGGTTGCTTCCTGATCTTCTGAAATAGTGTACTCTAGCTTCCTATGTATTTTTTTAATCTTGTGGAGGGGTCCAACAAAGCCTCAAAAAGAAAAACACATCACTCTCCATATTGCTTCATCACTATAGTTTCCCAATGAGTGTGTTTTTCCTACTTGTGCATTTGTTTAACATTCATCAGGGTCCAAAAAAGTATTTAAGGCCAAAACACATCACTTTATGCTCTAGACAATCACTACAACTCTATTACCCATGTTTTTTTCTTCCTTATGCATTTTTCAACCTTTGGGGGGGTTTCGATGGAGCCTCTATGAGAAAAATGCATCACTTGATAGCTTGAGTCGACACTGTAACTCCCTTTTCCATGTGCTTTTCCTCTTAATGCATTTTTAACTTTTAGTGAGGTCTAGAAAAACTCCAAAGGGAAAAACACACCATGTACAATCTTGCTCTAGCACTACAATTATCTCACCAGTTCATTTTAGCCTTGAGAGGAAAAATGCATCAATTCTTGCTTTAGTTTTCTATTAACATTCCTTCACGAAGTGCATTTTAGCTTGCATGCACATTTTCAATTGTTTTGGAGCTTCTAGAGGCCAGATGCATTACTAGGAAAACTAATGTGTATCTATATATTCATTGAAGTAAAACATCATGCATGGGGGATCTAAGGAGTATCTTGTTACCCAAGAAGTATGTTTCATTAATTGATTCATCATGGAGTTTGCTTGCTTCACTAGATACTTCCCAGATGAAAATGTCTTTGTCTAATAGTTTGTCGATCATTATGACTACTCTACAAGCCCATGAGACATCAGGCTAGGAGCTAGATCCTTTACACAAGTATTAGATGCCTCTATTATCTTCTAAAACATTCATATGTAGTCCTAGTTATGTAATTTAGTCCTTGACAATCCACTCCATCTCTACTCATTTAAATATGCTCTATTATGTTGCATGGAAGCACTTTTCAAGCTTAGTGACTTTTTTTAGAGTGTGTGGCTTCCCTAGGGTAGTCTATTGATTCATACATTACTTATGAGCTTATTGGACAAAATGAAATTACCTAGATATGTAATCATCATCTTGATTGGTTTATGATCGTCGAATATTTCATTCAATATATATAATTGTCTGCTTAACCTTTGGAAGTCTTATTCCCTATTGGGACCAGTTTCTTATGAATGCATTAATAGAGCATGTAGGAAGAGGTTGTGAGTAAATAAAATGAGATCCTACTAGCCATGAACACAATCTATATTTATTAAAATTGTATATTCATCACCTTGAAGAGTTTATGCTACTATAAGAGCAACATAACAATTTGGGTTACCGTGCTTGCTTTAGAAAGGGAAAAGGAGTCATTTTACTTCTTTGTCTACTTTGCATAAATGTATTTTTTTTTTCAAGAACCAACACCACATTTAGCGAGATGGATAGTCAATAGTAAAAAAAATAATCTGACACCACCTCCATTTATTGCTTGGATTTCCTTCTATCTTGTTCGTTCCTTGCTTGTTGTTCCCTTTTCTATTATGTTAAATAAGCATATCCCTCAACAATATGTATGAGTGTGTATTAATGGATGTTATGCATTAACTTTCGTCATCACACAAGCAATAATCAACTCAACCTATGATATGTATGACAATCAATGGTGATGAAGCACTTAGTTGTAGTGATATTAACAATTATTTATGTAACGAACCGAGAAAAATACCTTGATTGCAATGCATGTTTATATATTCTTTGATCAATATTCCCTTTATTCTTAAGCATGGATACTTTTACTACTTTAAACACACAATATACATGCCACAAAATAAACCTTTTATAGATTATCTAGAAATAAGAAAAGAGAAATTCCACAATCAAGCTATCACGATACAAACAAAGATACTTAAGTGAGGTCTTCAAGAGTAAGAGGATTTTGAAATACATCATCATGGCATAAGGCAGTTGAAGGAGACTCAAAGATGATCAAAATTAGACTAGTCATCCAACTAAACTCAAAGTAGATATCAAGCAACCATTTGGTTATAAGTATTCACACATAATTAAGGTAATAGAGTTAGTGAGGGAAACCAATCCAAGAACTTGAAATCAATCAAGAGCATCACTTGCATTAAAATCTTGAATCACAAAGAAAAGGAAGATACACTCAATGAAACTTAACAAAGTTTGAAGGGTCCCAAGCCCCTAGGGTATGAGTTTTGTTGAGGGAAACAACATATTATTAGTTCCATTTTGATTACAAGAATCCCAATATAGCTAAGGCAACTTTGTACGAAATATTCAAAAAAATACAAAAGTAATAAGTAAAATTATGTGTCTACAATCCTTAAACAAAATTAGCATGGATCTCGAGCTAGATAACTCAATCCACAACCCTAAAATATTTCATGAGGAGAAATAAGAGGATGTAAACCCTTGGGAAATGGGAAATAACATCCTATAAACTCATGGATGCACAAAAATCTCATAGGTTCACTTTCAACCTTCATATGGATATCCCATAATACAACTTTGGAGGTGAAGTGGAAGTGCACGCATGGATAACCAAGTTCAATGTCGGATTCAAGGCACAACATATTTACAACAACAAGGATAATTTAAATGTGTCCCTACAACATTTGGATGGAGTAACCTACATTTTGGGTGAGAGATGGATTACTAAAAATCCTAGAGGGGAATTTGACTAGCTTACATAGGCATTAACTCAAAGAGTAGATTGTAGAGATAAGCTTTATGATTTTCAACTCATACACTTGTTCCATGAGGATATGATTATTCAAGATCACACTAAAAAGTTTCAAGCCTTGGATTCAAAGGGAAAATTATCACATATTTGCTAAAATAGATCTATATATCAAATCTAAGGTTAGAAATTTAAACTAAGGTAATTTGAACTTGATTCTTTGGATAAAGCCATTGTTGTATCCAAAAGGGTAGATAGACATGTTGAAGCTATAAAGAGAAAGGAAATTGGCTCTAGTAAAAAAGGTTATGCCAATGATACCATGGCCAATGAATAGGGAAAGTCTTAAACATATCAACTCAAAAATCCTACCCACGATTTTTTTCCAAAAATCTAATCCTTTATCCTCAAACCTCTGTGATAAGTACTATGAACTTTAATTTAAGGGACTTGTTTGTAACCCTCATAAACATTTTATTGTTGGAATTTTTCAACCAAAATTTGAATATTTTTAACCAAAAGAGGATACTATCCTTGAACAATTAGATAATGAATTCAGGCCACAAAAACATTCCTGCCCACCATTAGAATGAGGGGAACCCTTAGCCTCCCTTGTTGTAATGATTAGAATGGGTTGTCTTGATGACTTCAAGTTTTATGCATACAATATAAAAAAAGCAGTCATCATTTTGGTTGATCTTGTAATTATATTGACAATTTTTTATAAGAAATAAGTTAAGCAATCATGCTTCCATCTTGATGTATCTAATCACTTCCCTATCAAAATACAAGGCCATAAACACATCTAGTGTGAAAGTGTGGTGCATAAGGTGGAAACTACAATGGAGGGATATAACCTCAAGGATGATTTTAATGTCACATACATTAGATGATCATATGCTATTTTCACATTAATTGTCTTATTGCCCTTTAGGACCTACTCCATTAACCACCGTGATAATTCCTCTCATTTCACCAAGATGGTCAAGAATATGCTATCAATCCCTACAATCTAAAAGAATCCATTATATTGAAACTAAAAAATCTGCAAACTTATAAAGAAATGTCACTTTAGCTTCGTGGTTGTTCTCTTGTACCATATGGAGGAAAATACTTATCAATGTACTCATATTCTTGGCCTCTCTACCCTACCCCAAAAATATACGATGGTGTTCCAAGAGATGCCATGAAACTTACATATAATAGGGGCATGGAATGTGCTATTGAGTTTAACCTACAAAAGGCTTATTGTGGTTTGTCCTTATTGATATTGGAATTTTAGAAGTTTGCAATTGTAAGGCTTACGAGGAACTCCTAGAATTTGGGATCATAACTCCTAGTAAGAGTCACATACTACTCTTCTTTCCTTCTTGAAGAGAAATGATGGTTAGTAATGCTTTTTTATTGATTAAAGGGCACTTAATTGAGCCACTATAAAAAAAAAAAGTTCCTCGTGCATCAGATTAATGATTTGATGGATGAGCTACACAATGGCAAGTTTTCCTAAGCTACACAATGGCAAGTTTTCCTAGTATTGACCTTCATTCTCACTATTACTAGATACTTGCATGAATCTAATGCCAACAAAATATTTCTTATAGGAATCTTCATGGCCACTACCAATTTTGGGCAATGTCATTCGACCTATACAATGCTCCTACTATGTTTTAAGAATTAATGGACAATGTGTTTGGTAAGTATCTCTTTGATTTTGTCTTAGTCTTGTTTGATGATATCCTCATATATCATATAACATTCACAGAGAATTTGGGGCATTTGGATCTGGTTCTAGCTACTCTGTCACAAAATGAGTTATATGCAAAAGAATCCAAGTGAAAAATTACCTAGACTTCCCTAGAATTTCTTAGCCATATTATGGCTATATGGGGCATTTTTACTGATCCTATGAAGATTCAATCCATTAAGAACATTTTGGGATTCTTTGGATTAGTAAGATTCCATCATTGTTTTATATGGAAGTTATCCTTTATTGCTCATCCACATATCCACTTAATAAAGAAATATTCATTTCATTGGTCAATTGAGGCATACCAAGATTTCGAGAGTTTGAAGGAAGCCCTTCCTTCAACTCCAATGCTCAATATACTTGATTTCACCAGGTCTTTCATCATCGAGTGTCATTCTTATAGGTTTGGACTTGGTTCAATACTCTTATGAGATTATAAACTCATGGCTTTTAAAAACAATAATTTGAATGACAAATAGCAATGCATGTGAGCTTATAGAAAATAAATGTTCATTATACTTTATGTAGTGGCCAAATGATGCAATATTCCTTGGCAATAAGTTCTTTACTAAAAAAGAACACCCCATATGAAAAACACTTATTGATGTAATCTTCTCTATTAAAGGAGCAATATAAGTGGATTGACTGTCTTCAAGCCTATGAATTTGAGATCATCTATAAGAAGGGTAAAGACAATATTGTTGCAAATGATTTATCTCTATAGGATGAACCACCCCCCATCAACTCAACCTCAATTACTCAACATGCTTGGGTATAAGAGCTCTTCGTAGACTATATAATGAATCATACTATAGTCCAACTTCAACTAGATATTATTGATGGCAAGAAGAGGAATCCTTGAATTATTAGAAATGTTGTCATCCTCTTTAAGAATCACATATAATCACAACATGGCTCTAATGTTATACAATGGGTTCTTCAAGATAGGCATGCATATCCCTCAGTCAGTTTCCACAAAACTTACAAGAATGTCTCCTCCAAATTTTACTAATATAATAAGAATTGAGATTCGTAGTTTGTAATATAATTTGACACTTTCATATTTTCTTTCCAGGTTACAAAGCCCAGCAAAACCTCAGAGGACTTCCCTTCATTTCAAGGATGGTACTCAGGGTAAACCCTGGTCCCTAGAATATTTAGGGAATAAGTCCAACCAACAATAGGGATACAAGTCATTACAATAATATACTCTAAGAGCTCAACATGTCACTTGTAGGAATTGAACCTGAGTGGGATGGATAACAATCATTCCTCCAAACCACCTGAGCTAAACCCAATTGACATTGACACTTCCATATGCAATAAGGTGGAAACCATCCCTTATATTAGTATTTTCTATCCCAATGCATCCCCAAATAGAAGTGGGAAAATGTATCTATGGACTTAATCATAATGTGTTTCTCTTTGAAAGTAATGATGATATATTTTTGGTATTTATTTGTATAACCAAGTATGCTCATTTCATCCATTTAATTACCAAGTTTATAGATTATATGGTTGTTTATTTATTCTTTAAGTTTGTCTATCAACTCCATAGAATCCCTCACCACATCATTAGCGATAAGGATCCCAAGTTTGTAAACCATTTTTGGAAAAAAAATTCAAATTAGTATGGGTCACTTTCTATATGAGTTTTTCATATCACCATAAAAACTGGGCAAACAAATGCAAATAATAAGTGCTTGGATGATCATCTTCGAATGTACATAGGGTATAATAAAAGTAAATTGATGAGGTGGTTGCATCTATTCAAATAATGAATAATATCGCATATCACTTTGYCGTCAAAATTGCCCTTTTTAAAGCATTATATGGCTATGAACCCCATCACCTAAGGATTGGGTCATTCAAAATGTTAAAGTCTCTACTTCAACTAACACACCACAAGAAATGTAGAACATCTTTAGCRTCCTAAATGATAGCTTGTCCATGGTAGGAAATATGATGAATCAATATGATCACCAACACTAATAAAAAAGACACTTTGACTTTGGAGATGTGGTCTTTGTCAGATTGAAACCTTACACATARAAAATCGTTTGACAAAAGGGTAAGAACAAGCTTCAAGCCAAGTTTTATGGCCCATATAAACTACAAGAAAAAGTGGGTGGCCTCTACATTGGGCATTCCCAACAAGGGAAGACTTCATGATATCTTCCACATCTCTTGTTTAAAAAAGAAGATAGGTAATGAGGTGGTTACTCAAATAGAGAATCCTCTCATTAATGAAATTGACAAGTTAATAACATTGAAACTAAAGGGAGTCCTCGAGGTGAAAATACTAGAGTAGAAGATTAAATGGAAGGTCCTTTTAGAAGAAAAATTCACTTGGTATTCAAAATCATTTTTTCAAAAAGTTTCAAATTTACAAATGTTGTAGGGCACCCCTCTAATCATTGATTGGAAAGAAACACATAAAGGAAAAAAAATATTATAAAAAATAAATGAAATGAAAAAAAAATCCAAAAAAGGAGTGGACTTAGTTAGCAAAAACTCTTTTTTTAGAAAAAACAAAATTTGCAGTTGTCATAGGGTAGTCCCCCTCCTAGGTAACCATTGACTTAAAAAAAAAAACCATTCTATTTTTCCATATATAATAATATATTTATTATAAATTATTGACATTGTCATAGGGTAGTCCCCATCCTAGGTAACCATTGACTTAAAAAAAAACCATTCTATTTTTCCATATATAATAATATATTTATTATAAATTATTGACATAGTACTAGGAATAAATTAGTTCTAGGTTTAGATTTGTTTTTCTATTCTTCCAATGACTTATCATAAAATGCACCCATCCATTATTTTTCAACAATGCCTTGAAAATTACATCAAAAGTCAAAAGGTAGGTTTTACTATTGAATTTGGACAATTTAATTCTTCCTTCAAATCCAAAGGCATGTTTATGAATCTTTTTGGATATTATACCATCAAATTTATGCTTATAATGGGGCAAAATAGCGTATTTTCAATGACTATAATAGTGCTTACGACATGACCCCTTTACTAATTTGGTTTTTTAGGGAGAAGGCATGTTGTGTACCCCATCCCAGTATCTTTACTGGGAATTATACATTGTATACCATGTTATATACTTTAGATATTTTATATATAGGTTCATGATTTTGTATTATTTTTCTAGTTCTAAGTTTTTATAGTAATCTTTTTTCAATATTTGTTTAAGACAATGTAACAATCCTACTTATTGGTTATCTAAAGGAACTTTAAACTATATAAGGGACAAAGATCTGATTTCCTAATATAAACTTTTTAAAGGAAGTCTTATTCATATCTCTCTAAGAAGTTTATATACTCCTATTTCTTTATGGTTCTTAAAGTATAATTCTAAATTCTTACATCTTAATTCCCATCTTTTCTATTTTATTTCAAATCTATTCTAACAATAAAAAAATTTATAATATACACTAATACATAAATCAATCTCTATATTTCAAACTTCCTAATAATTCTTGAATAAACCCTTCTTCTAAAATTAATCTTTAATGCTATACTTCTACAATATATAAAAAAGAGTTTCTATAGCGATCTTGTGATATGTATTCGGATTAAGCCTCACCATAATTGATTTTCCCTTTTCATCACTTTAGAATCTAATCTAGGAGACAATCTCTAAATATCATAATCTTCATACCTATACATAGTAAGATATCCAACTCCTTTAAAACTAGACACACTAAGCTCTTTCCTTTATAGTAATCATTTTTCAATATTTGTTTAAACCCACTTATATGTGATAAAGGCTTTATCATTTTTATTTGTAACAATCATTTTTCAATATTTGTTTAATTTGTTTAAACCCACTTATATGTGATAAAGGCTTTATCATTTTTATTTGTAACTTATATGTGATAAAGGCTTTATCATTTTTATTTGTAACTTAAGCTTTAAGTTGGGGTTCACTTCCTTTTGGATAAATAAGGGTTACTCCCGTATCATTTGTAATCCCTTACCATTTTTGTCGGTACATGCAACAAACTTACTTAAACAAGTATTCCTCCATTATCAAGACTTGTAGGTGCATTAATCCACCATGGCATGTATATGTGTTACACTATTTTCTTTATCTTTAAACTATTTTCTTTATCTTTAGAAGTTTATATGTATTTTCTTTTGTATATTAATAAAGTACTTTTCTTTATCTTTAAACTATTTTCTTTATCTTTAGAAGTTTATATGTATTTTCTTTTGTATATTAATAAAGTACAAAATATAGTATATATAGGATTAATTGTTATTTTTGGGAAACTAGGACCATAGTTATTAAAAAAAACAATGTTTATCTCATATGATTGTCAAATAGAGTTATTTATCTTTATATTTCTATAAGTAATATGACCTTGCCTACTAAAAGAAACTAAAGAGGTATATAACATACATAAAATGGGGATCATGTTTCCCTTTTGTAAGACTATCAAAAGAGAGCACGAGTGGCCAACCTAGTGGGACATGTACCTACTTTTTCCAATGCTACATATCCTCTCATTCCTCGGATCTTCATTAACTAGGATGGGTTTGGAGGGAGTGCCTTTAGATGCTTGAGAAAACTCAACAATTGTCATTGGGTTGTGCTCAATGCCTGCTAGATATGTACTATAATGTCAACATCATAAATCGCTTTACATATTGCTTCAAACTTTTTTTCCGTTAGGTCTAATTTGTGAAGGATGGCTTGTTATTGTTAACCTCTCTCCTCCACTACCTGTGCTATGAAGGATTTATTTAGATACCAGAGTTCTATAAGCTTGAATATTTTAGTATCTCTAGAGTGGGAAAACCTTGTATCTGACACCCAATCCTTGAAGTCTGCCTCCACTTGATCATTGGAAAGTTTTCTCCTTTTTTGTTTGATAGAGTTCTCCATATGGGAAACCTCAACCTTGACCGCATCAGAGAAATGGAAATGATAATTAGATGCTTCCTTCATGGCTTTAGTTTGGGATTGGGTAATGCACTGGGGGATCTTTTGGAGAAAGGGTTTCTTCACAACTTGCTTGAATTATTTTTTGAGCTCACAATTGTTGGATATTTTACCCAACTCATTGCTAGAGTTTGACATTGTAGTATGAGGATGCTTGATAGAGTAGGTGGAGGGGAGGTGGTGGTGATGGTTATAGGGGGGACTCGATGACAGGGAGGATAGAGAAAAGGATAGGGTGGTAGTCACCCACCCAAACAAAAGAACCAACAAGATACCTCTATAACAAATGCACACGAATTCAAGCAAATGTAGAGTATATTGCTTACCCCTGCGTATTGTTGAACCAAACTAGATAGCAAGATATTCTGGTCTAATAAAAAAACATAAATATTGGAATTGAGCCAAAGGGACAAGATCGAGAAGTGGAGCCAGAGTCCCTACAGAGCTCAGTGACCTCTATTATGTTGATGTTTAAAACATTGAATAGGTACTTCCATGTAGGTCTAAGTGTCTGGACATGTAGAAGTTGTCCAAAGTCTTAAACCTAAGTGATTTACTTTAATTAAAGGAATTATTAAAGTGAAGTGATTTTTATAAGAGAAAGTGAGAAAATTCTAATGAAATGATAAGGTTAATTGCATTAGTGAATTAGAAGAATCTCAACCATTGATCTCAAGTGAGGTAAGATTTAATCTCAACCATCAATCACTTGGGATATTAGGTTTATGGGTTTGGTTAACAACTCAAGCTTATAAAAGCAAGGCTAAGTGAAGGAGATAGATACACAACTCAAGAGAGAGAGCAAAGAAGGCCTTTTTCTCAAGACACCTTGAGTGCTTAAGACACGAAGGACTATGACTCAAAAAGATCTCAGCAAGGGTGAAGACAAACTTTCATCTAGAGATCAACTCAAGGGATATACAACACATCTATTGGAGTCAGTGACTCATAGAGAGAGAAAAGAAAGTTTTTTTTATCAAGGAGATCTCAGTAAGGGTGATAAAGGAGCTTCATCCAGAGATCAATCCAAAGGAGAAGAGAGTGGGTATGACATATCTAGTAGATCTGAGGTACCAATGGATAGATATAGCATATCTAAGGTACAAGCGGACTGATCTAGTGTGTATATGAGGTATCAGTGAGCAGTTCTAGCATATCTGAGGTACCGAGGGACATACCTACTGTAGAGCTAAGGTAGCAATGGATAGATCTATTATAGATACGAGGTATCAAAAAGTATATCTAGCATATCTTAGGTACCGGTAGGTAGATCTTGTAGATCTGAGGACCATCAAACAGATCTAGTGTAGATCTGAGTGTTCAATAGGAATATTTGGGTAGATCGGGTAGAGGGTTTCTTCAACTAAGGGCTAGAATAACCGAGTTTTGTTGTAATTTGATTCTTTTCTCGGTGGGAAGATTTCCCAGTTTGGGAGTCCTTATAAGCTTGGAGTCAATATTAATGAAAATCTTATTTGAAGGAAATCAAATTTGATGTGTATGTGTGCTTGTGTGAAATTTGGTTTCTAGTTTTGCTTTCACTTTTTTATTTCCAACCAATATATTTTATTTTGTGTGTTGTAATTTATTTATTTCAACAAGGAAAAACACAAGGTAGTAAAGTATTGAGGTGTCAGGAATTGAAAATTAACATGGTATCAGAGCTTTCACTCTGAGAGGGAGGTTGCTTTCAAGTTATACAATAATTTATGACACCAGATCTATTAGATTCGATTTGCAACAGTGGGTGTTTAAAGGACCAAACACATATCCACAATAGTTTGCAATAGAACTGACAGAATTGCAAGGAGATCTCTACAGATCTATAAACTAACAATGAAATTTTTGTGGGTACTTGAAGGAATAATCACATGACAGTTTAGATCTATAAGATGGCAAGAATCAGTCTCAAGTTTGAAGATAGGTTGGATGGAGCGTCTAACTTCTTATCATGGAATGATGACTTGTCTAGGAAAACTTGGATCTTCTTTATGAAGACCAAGGATGAGTCAGTTAGTTCTGATATTTCAAGGCCCAGGTAGAGAACCAAACAGAGAAGAGGATCATGGTATTGAGGTCGAATAATGGGGGAGAGTACACCTCTAATGACTTCGATGATTTATGTAAGGAGGCAAGGATTAAGAGGGAGTTGACAGTCTTGTACAACCCTCAATAGAATGGGGTTGTGGAGAGAAAGAATCAGTCCATCATCGGTTCTGGTAGGGATATGAATGATGCTCATGAGCATGTTGAGGCTCCTAGAAGCACATTCAGGGAGAGAAAGCCTCCAAAGAAGTTTCTAAACTTTATGGCACTAATGAGTAATTTCATTGAAGAGGCAACATACCAATAGGTATATCAGGATGCTATGATGGAGGATGATGTGTGGGACATTGTGCCGAAGGAAAAACTAGTTCCAAGTGTCTCTTCCAAAAGTACCTTCCTCGCTAAGAGGGAGTGTTGATGTTTGTAGTATCAGACAAGTACTTCTACATAGGTCTTAGTGTCTAGACGTGTGGAAGTCATACAAAGCCTTCAACCTTAGTAATTTACTTTAGTTAAAGGAATTATTAAAGTAAAGTTATTTTTATAAGAAAAAATGAGTTTAATCTAATGAAATGTTAAGGTTAATTACATTATTGAATTAGATGAATCTCAACCATTGATCTCAAGTGATGTGATATTTAATCTCAACCATCAATCACTTTGGAGGTTAGCATTATGTATTTGTCCAACAACTCAAGCTTATAAAAACAAGGCTAAGTGAAGGAGAAAGATACACAACTCAAGAGAGAGCAAAGAAGGACTTTTGCTCAATAGACCTTGAGTGCTTGAGACACAAAATACTGTGACTCAAGAGGATCTCGGAAAGGGTGAAGAAGGACTTTCATCAAGAGATCAGATCAAGAGATATACAACACATCTGTTGGAGTCAGTGACTCATAGAGAGAGAAAAGAAGGAATTTTACTCAAGGAGATTTCAGTAAGGGTGATAAAGGAGCTTCATCCAGAGATCAATCCAAAGGAGAAGAGACTGAGAAGGACAAATCTAATAGATATGTGGTACCAACAAACATATCTAGAAGATCTAAGCTGCCAACAAACATATCTAGTGCATATATGAGGTACCAATGGGAAGATCTGACAGATATGAGGTACCATTAGACATATATATTGTAGAGCTAAGGTACCCGTGGACATATTTAGTGTTGATATGAGGTATCAACATGCAGATATAGTAGATCTGGGATACCGACAGGTAGATCTTGTATATCTAAGGACCAACATGTAGATCAATAGGCAGATCTGGACAGATTGGGCAGAGGGTTTCTTCAGTTGAGGGCTA
Organism: Picea mariana; assembly: GCA_032191745.1. Lineage (NCBI taxonomy): Eukaryota > Viridiplantae > Streptophyta > Pinopsida > Pinales > Pinaceae > Picea > Picea mariana. Next base: position 84,306 of record JASDQU010102396.1, read on the forward strand.
GAACAACCAGGCTTTACTATAACTTGAGTATTTTCTCAGTGGGCAGATTTCCCAGTTTGGGAGCCCTTATAATATTGGATTCATTATTAATGAAAAAATTATTTGAAGGGCATACAATTTTCTATGTATGTGTGCTTGTGTGAAATTTGGTTTCCAATTTTGTTTCCGTTGTTTTATTTCCAACCAATATATTTTATTCTTTGTGTTGTAATTTATTTATTTCAACAAGGAAAAACACAATGTAGTAAAGTATCTAGGTGTTGGGAATTGAAAATGAACATATTCCTCCATCATTCCTCCCTCTTCCACTTCTCGAATTAGCCATTTGAACTTGCATCCCTATTCCAACCATAATGCTACATGAGGTAGAATGAGCACTACATCATACCAGCTATCGTGGTTTAGATGGGAGGGCTCTACAATGAGAGTTTATGTCTTGCCTACCTTCCCTATTTCTTCTCTTGACATGGATGAGTCCGCATAGGTGCACTTGCATGCGTTGCATGAGGCTTGTCATTTCTCCACTTGATAACACCCCATACCAGATAGATTTTTATATTTTGTTATTATAAGTTTTCTATTTGATTATTTCAATTAGTTCGTTAGTATTTCCACTTTGAATGCAAGAACATTACACATACCAACTAACATAATTTTCTTCACATTTATAGTAGCATTATCCAACATGTAGACACATATAAAAACGATATACATGGGCACGATTTTGAGCATATAGAGCAATTTTGTGCTTCATGCATAATCAGTGTTTGTTTAATGTGTTAATTGTACCCTAACACACCATAAATATATATTTAAAGATGTTTGTAGTAATTAACGAGTGAGAACCAATTAGTCAGCTATTGCAATATTTTATGTTTTTTTTTTTCAATAGAAAAAAATTGTATCCTGCTATTCATTATGAATCAAGGAATACATATAACTTTACATCTTTCAAAATCTTCATTTCAACATTTCAAGGTTAGATCATAGGTTCAAAGACTTCCCACCCTACTATTATATCATGATACAAAATTCATCTCCCAAAACCATCTTTCTAAACTAGTAACATCATGTTCATCCTAGCTGAAAGTAAATTAATGTCCTCCTATCAACTTAACCAATTACAACATCCCTAACCCTATCGACATTACATTCATAAGATTTAAATTACTTCAACATTAAAAAAGTACTATAGAACCACTATTCCAGAGGGACCCATTACAAAATTCCTCAAAATAACATACACCAGGTGTACCAGTTAAATCTCTTTTTGACAACATATCTGCCTCCATATTTAATTCTCTGTAAACATGTAGAAACTTTAACTCCTTAAAATTATTTAGGAGTTCTTTGATTCTGTGTGCCCATTGATCTAGAAGTATATTCTAAAGATTTGCTTTGCCAGTAATCCACTCTATAAAGATCTTCGAGTCTCCCTGGACCTGTAATGAAACCACATGCAGTTTATGAGCAAAGAGTAACAACACCCACAATCCCAACATCTCTTCCTTTGTATTTGTACCTTTGTCACCCATTAAAAGGCCTTTATAGTATCTTATGTCATTTAAAATCAAGACAAACCCAACACCATATTGTCCATCCTTGGAGGCTCCATCAAAGAAACCTACAACATTGCAGTTAGTCTCAATTTCTATCACCAATGTTCTTGATTTATAAACTCGGTTTTCTTTGCAAAATTCCAAAAAGTAACTTATAATATTGGAGACAATAACTATGTTAATTAGTGACCAAAAATTCCCACTTAGATTTTCATGTCGCATGTTTGATTTTTCTATCTTTAACTATTTATGTTGTTTTCCATTATTTATTTTACCTAAACTTTTTTATAATTTGAATTTCTCACTCACTGAAATTACTTCACCAGTTAATTCTCCACTTTAGCATATATTTATTAATTCACATACATAAGAATTCAATGAATGTTTTGACTACTTTTGACATTAGACCACGAGCTTATGCTGAATCTATTTTGATATACTATTTAATAATTTATTTTTAAACCTTTCCCAATATAATACTTAATCTTTATATATCCTCATGTTAATTTCAAACCCATCCAATATATATGCTCATGTTAATTTCAAACCCATCCAATAGTAATACTTGATTGATATGACATAAAACTTACTGCATAGTCATTATATATTTGATGTAGTTTTCATATTAGGGGCCAAGCTTATAGGGTCCTACTCTCTAAGAGTGAATATGGCTGTGTGAGTTGAGGTCTTAGGATAAGAAAGCCAAGCTAGATGACTTTTCGAATAATATGCTTGTGTGAGTTGAGGGGAAGTCAAAAGAATAAAAATAAAAATTTATGAATAATATTAATTTTAAATTTCTAATCATTTATAATGATGTTAATTTTCATTTATCTTACACATGGATATATGTGAGTACACAATTCTTTAATAAAAAAACAAAATAATAAAAATTTATGAATAATATTAATTTTAAATTTCTAATCATTTATAATGATGTTAATTTTCATTTATCTTACACATCGATATATGTGAGTACATAATTATTTAATAAAAGGACAAAATAACTGAACTATATCTTAAAATGAATAACCATGTTCTCTTTCTATACATAAAATCTAAATAATAATGGATTGATGTTAAAATATTGTTATTATTAATAAAAAATAAAAAATAAAATTATATTAAATCAATTTTAATTTTATCATGCTATAATCGTGATCTAAATCGTGATTTAAATTATAGTAGTATTTTTACTATTTTTATTAATCTTCATTTAATCAAAATTACATATTTTAATAATTATTCAATAATTTATTTATTTACATCTATCCATCATTATTATTATATTTTAAATTATTATATAAATATAATAATAACACTAAAAAAATAATTATCTTCATTATTATATTTTAAATTATTATATAAATATAATAACTACTCTTAGAAAGTAATTATCTTCATCCATATCAACATGAATAGTCATCTACATTACACTTTGAACTTACATGAAATCTTAACTTTTGATAATTCAAAATTATTGTAATATAAATTCTTAATCAAACTTTGGGCCTAACTTTTGATAACTCAAAATTTGTAATGTAAATTCTTAATCAAACTTTGGGCCTAACTTTTGATAACTCAAAATTACAATGATCTTAACTTTTGATAACTCAAAATTACAATGATCTTAACTTTTGATAACTCAAAATTATTGTAATGTAAATTCTTAATCAAACTTTGGGCCCACATAGTGAGTGTGGTGGATAACTCAAAATTATTGTAATGTAAATTCTTAATCAAACTTTGGGCCCACATATTGAGTGTGGTGGAGTACGTGTTGGGTGGAGGAATAAAGATACAATTTTTTTATAAGTGATAAAGTTAGGTAAGTGAAAATATTATAACTTGCAATATGTTGTTGGGTCTTGCAAGTAGTAATTTTAGAATTGAGGACTTCTTTTCTTAAATATGAATCTCAAATCAAAACAATGAAAACAATGGATTGAGATGTTCACTAAGACACTTTTATTAATGTTTTATTTTTATGAATAGAGTAGTTATACTTTAATAAGATTGTTTAAACGTAATAACATAAGATTTATAATGTTCTCCATTTTAATTAGATAACATTACCATGTTGAAACTTATTAAATCAAAAGATTGATTGCTAATTAATTTCTTGTAGTTTATCAACTATAGATTCAATCATTTGACTGATACTACAATTCTAAATGTATCTAATAACATATATTAAATTTGAAAGCAATTATTCAAGGAACAACGAACACACAATATTCATATAAACCATTTACGCAACATAATAACATAAGAACAAAACAAAAACACTTATCTGTTAGTAATTAACCGACTAGCTGCATATGAAGGATGAATCTCCCACCATAAGCGTTGTTGTTCACTTTCTCTCAACATCAGGCCACCCCTGAGTTGAGGTTATGAGTCCACAAGGAGATTCGACCCACTGACTATCCACTCTCCACACACACACCAACCCCCAACACGAGTTCTACTCCTATAATAGTTCCAATCGTCCAACTCTCTCTTTTCCCACAACTTGCACTACCCAAGGAATGTACCCCCTTCACTATTCACAGTCCCTCGTGTTGTACCATTCATTTATCAAGGCCCCTGGTGCACTCGATTGGATAGGAAATCTCAGCTGGGGACCCTTAGGAACTCTCAGCTACCCAAGGAATTTTCATAGCAGCCCTCACAAGGCTCATGAGTCATTTCCTCAACAGGAAAATGCACTACATGCTTACAACCTATTTTTATATGCACACAAGCCTCTTTCTCAACATAAAACACAACCAAACAATGACTACCTTCAATATACCATGGTTGATCCTCTTCCAAGCCCTATGCTCTTCCTTTGCTGCCCAAAAATTGCATGTAAAAATTGTTCTCCATCCAAAAACGTGACTGTCCAAAAATTTCCCCCTTGGCCATACAAATTTCCTCTCTTTGTTTGCTTGCTTGACTTGAGTTACTCATGCCTATGCTCTCCAATAACTCTGGGATGTGACTCCTCACACTCACCCTCTTACAAGAGTTAAATGATTGGTTTTTAGCACACTCCGCATCAAATTAGAAGGTTATATACAATGACAATAATTTAGGAATGTGGGTTTGGATTAGTACCCATGCATAATTCCCCCTTGGAATTCTCTCTCTTGTGGAATCATAGCCCCCCATCGTTCTTCATCTCTTTCGTATCACAACCAACGATTTTACTTTAATTAATTATTCAATGCACATAGTCTACAATTCCCCCCCCCCCAACCACAATAAATCAATATGGGCTCTTCGCCCCAACACATTGGCTCACCAGCGTAATTCACATTTATCCATTTACATTATAGTTCGCGGGGATTAAAACCAAGGATATTACAAGACTTTTTAAATGTGAATGTTAGTATTCACTTAAAACATTAAATTGGGGTGGTTAATAATTATTTAATTTGTGTTGTTATGAATGAAGTGAGCTAGCAAAAAAAATGCTTGAAGGTTGAAATTTAATACCTTTTACTTGTACATATGAATCCTTACCATAACATTGAATCAAAATGTTTGACAAAGTATCTCAATCATTAATCTTTTACACTATGAATGGAGTTGTCACAATTTAGCAACAATGTTTAAAGGTTAGAACTCGAGAGATTTACTTATGAATATGAGTCCTTAACCAAAACACCAAATTGGGTGTTCAATAAGTGTTTGGAGATATTTCTCCCAAGAGTGAGCAAAAATACTCCTTTGCTATAGGTAGGTTGCACCACTATAGACAAACAAATGTTAGTTTGATGAATCCATTAGATGAGTTTGATTTCAAGAGATAAAAAACAAAGAAACATGCTATAGCCATAAAACTTGAAAAACAAAATATTGGGAAGCAATAATACCCTTCTATTACATCCCATGGATAGGCCTTAGGGCTTGTGATGTATGCTTGGGGAGAATGGTTGAGCAAGTGAGCTATAACACTCTCCTTGGGAGGGTTCTTTCTCTCTCCAAATAGTGCCTCTCTCTCTCTCAAATGAAATGTGTGAAGAAGTGTTCTTGCCTCTTCAAGGGAAGAGCTCAAACAAACATGGAGATATGAATTATCAAAATGAAAGAAAAAGACATGAGATTCATCCCTAACAACATACATGTGCTAAAATCTTCCTCCTTTGATTGCTTCTCCATGGCCTCTATTTATAGGACAACTTCAAGCTCAATTAAAACTAGTTCCAAATGTGAATGAACTTGGTTTGAAATGTAGATCCCCATGCATGAAAAGACTTGGAACTACCAAAGGACTCATCATAAGTAGTAATGGAGCTTGATGTCTCTTGTACACCAGTTTAGGAGTACCTTTTCTAGGCCTGCTTTCCTTAAATGCGTTGAAGTGGTTGGGCTATTGTGTGTTTGCAGACTTGCATGACTCTCGAAGGAAAAACCACACAATTTACGCAAAACACCCATGGGCAGGGTACACAAGTGTACAAAATTTACTTTTATATAGTTTTGGTACCTCCTTTTGGGTGTTGAATTAATGCCAAGATGTAGAAATTGTGATGTTGTACGGATGAAGTGTCCAGTGATGTAACACCTTGTTTCCCCAGTTTGTAAATATAACTATATTGGCCAAGAGACTATGGAAAACTCAATATGTGTGAATGTTTGATTTGATGGACCTTTGTATAAAAGGTCAATGAATGTAAATTATGTTATTTATTAGAAAATGGATAAGTGTTGCATGACTGCTGGAAGGGGGGTGTACTAAGAGAGACCATGAATGATATGAAAGAGATGGTGAAGGGGACCAAGAATGGTTGCATTAACCTCCACCAAACCAGTACCTTACTAGATTTAATTGGTTAGGACTAGAACATTCCTCTGACCCAGGAATGAATTACAGTTAGGCTGGTATGTGGGAAGACCTCTTCAAGAGTTAATGAGGGGATGGAGCAGAGCACCCATCTGTAAAGCTTTCAGACCTGACCACGGACTGGGAATTTGAGCCACACACAATCTTGCTGAGGAAGGCAAGAAAGGAAGGTGTGATGGGCAGAGGGAGACCTACAAAGAGTGCAAAGACGAGAGGCTAAGCTCTCGGGTTCAAGGAAGAACTAAGAAATGAGTGTTTTGGTCGTAGGGAAATGGCTAGCAGGGTTATGATACAAGCTGAAAAACAAGGTTGCTGAGTGACTGAGGAAGTACTCAGGCGGTCCTCTTTGCTTGGTATAGTGAAAACTGTTGCCAAGATCCCGCGGGAGGAGGAGAGTAACCTCCGTCCCTACTGTCGCTGAGCCAAAAGAAAGGATTCTATCTCAAAGCATCGTGGTCTAGCTCGAGGGTGGCTAGTGGTAAATCTGTTAGGAGTGAATGGGCCTATGATTGGGTGGAAATAGGCACCCCTTTCAATAGTTGCTTCACATTATCTGGTTTTGATAAGTATTTTGCTACTTTATTTATTGAACTGAAATAATGGATGAATGCATGGGTTTATGTATATATGTGTATCTATAAATGGTTTCTGTGTGGAATGGTCATGATATGTGTATGCATTCACCTCCTTGTGAACTTATGCTTCTGACTTACAGTCTGTTTTCCCCGACTTATCTCTCGAGGCTTCTTGGGACATAAGCTTGTAAGACGGTCGAGATAGGAGATATTGTGTCAATCTGAACCTGTTCGTCCGAATAGGATACCTCTTTCAGACTCCTTGTCATGCGACCGAGATTCCAGGCCCAAGTCCTTAAACCATTTCATGATAAATCTCTGGAAGGATAGCGAAGTTCAAGCCTTGAAAGGGGAGATCTCTTCGTTTGGAAGACGAGCGGACCAGATCCGTTCGAGAGGACCCATATGATCAATACCTAGGAACCTTAGGCTAAACCTACGAAAGCTAAGTCCTCCTGGCTTCGGAGCTCCGAAAGTCCGGGGCTTCAGAGTATGACCGACCTTACCAACCTTATACTGGTTGAAGGTAATTGGGAGAATCGGTTTCTCGTAAGGTTAACCGACATTAGGTGGTTACCCAGGTGGTTAGGTGAACCTATCTTACCAACTAAACTGGGATCCAAAACCCCGAAGGCCGGAGCCGTGAAGGACCCAGAACCGTAGATCAAAGGATCCTTCGGGTCCTTTCCCAGCCGTCGATATACTGGGGACGCGTGGCATTATCCCCTTTAGTTCGGAGATTGGGCACTTCGGGAGATAAGAGGAGTTGCATCGCAACACTCCCGAACGTCGAATCCTCGAGGTAACAAGAGTCATAGATCTATAAATATACGTGGCCAGATCTCGACCATGAGATCTGAGGAATGTTAGAAGCCTGTCAATCCAGGGTGACGTGGTGCAGTGACGCCACCTAGGGTGACGTGGACCCCAACTTGACGTGCCACGTGTCACCCGGATTTGTGTGTATCACATACCCTATAGGTCCATTGGAACATAACATGTGTCAACTTGACCCCTCCTACGTTTCATTTCCCAGTACGTGTCCGCCTAGTCAACGTGGTTGGTGAAGTGACTGGGACTTCGGGAGTCATGTAGCATTGTAGAGAGACCAAAAAGGTCCAAAGGCCAAAACCACGTGGAAAGCTTACGGGACTTTGGAAGTTTGGGACTTCGGGAAGTCTCGTGCATAGATAACAAGGAGGCGTTCGATGCTGAAGCGTTGAACTTCAAATTCCTTGCTAGCCTACATGTCAGACGAGGGTTAAGCCAATCGTCAGATTGGTTGATGGATGGACCTTCTCTATGGGAGGTAGAAACCAAGAGATGGTACTAACGAGATGAAGCCACGGGGGCGTCACCTCACATCATTAATCTTTTATTCTGTGAACAGAGCATAAAAGATTTTTACTTATGGACATGAGTCCTTAACCAAACACAAAATTGGGATTTTTAATAAGAAACCCACATCATTAATCTTTTATTCATGTGATTAGAGATGTCACAATCTAGCAAGATTGCTTGAGGGTTGGAACTTAAGATTGTTTCCTTGTGGATATGAGTCCTTAACCAAAACAACAACCTAAGGTGTTTGACAAGGTGCCCAGGTTATTAATATTTTATTCATGTGAATGAAGTTGTTGCAATCTAGCAACATTACTTGAAGGTTGGAACTCAAGGCCTTTTACATGTGGATGTCAATACTTAACAAAAACCTCATATTAGGTTGTTCAATAAGGTACCCACATCATTGATATTTTATTCATGTGAACATAATTGTCGCAATCTAACAAGAACAATTGAGGTTGAAACTCAATAACATTTACTTATGGATATGAATCCTTAACCAAAACACTAGATCATGGTGTTTGACAATATCCATGTCATTAAAATTATATTCCTATAAACATAGTTGTCACAAGCCAATAAGATCACTTGAGGATTGGAACTCAAGACATTTTACATGTGTATTAGAGTCAACCAACACACCAAAGTGGGGTGTTTAATAAGAGACCCGTGTCATTAATATTTTGTACATATGAATGGAGTTATCATGATCTAACAACACCACTTAATGGTTAGAGTTCATGACCCTTTACTTGTGGGACTGAATCCCTAACCAAAATACTAATAAGGATGTTCGACAAGGTGCCCCACCTCATTGATATTTTATGGATGTAGACAAAGTTGTGGGAATATTGCAATTTGTAATGTGGGGGGTAGAGTTGTCCCTTGTTTAATCATTGATAAATGGAGATACATGAAAACTTTCTTTCTTTGAAGACTAGAGGTGTATTGTCCCTTATTTTTTTAGTTTCCTTTTAGCATAACATGAGCACTAATGGGGTGTGTTCCCTATCAATCTGGATGGAACATTCAATTCATAAACCTTTGGCTAAGGAACCACAAGGATATGGTACTCTAATATGCCAAATTCACGGAGACTCGTACTTGGTCCCAACCACAAACTTGAGCACACGCATAAGCACGAGTGATCCATGAGGGAAAACATGTCATTGGGGAGACTTGAACCATGGCAGAGGCAATAACAATGCCACACTTTGATTGACCCAGTGAACCCTTGTTGATGGTGTGTTACTGTATTCATTAAAAAATCTACTCATTTTTGAAGGTGTAAGTTACATACTCTAGAGTTGGCTTCATCAAGTATTTCTAGTCTTACCACCCTAAAAATCTAGGCAAATAGGAGAGACACGTGTTCACTGGAGCACTTGGAGTCAGATTTCTTCTATAATGAAGAGCTTAAGTACCACTTAGAGTACAATTTCATTACGATGTATTACTCACTTTTTCTTGAGATCAAATGTTAAGAGAGACTAATATTCCCTTATTTCTCACAGACATCTAACCAAGTTAATTGTTTTTTTTTTGTATCTTTTCTCTTCTCGTCTTTCTCGAGTGCCTTGTTGAGTGAAGTCTTAATGTACTAACTTTGAAGAAAGTTGTTACATACCCTTAGATCTAGCTACATCTAGGACTTCTTGTTTTACTACCCCATGATTAAGGTGATTAGGAAGATATATATGGAGCCTATTGACTTTTAGTGGAGCACTTGATGTCGTATCTCTTCCACAATTAAGAGATCAAGTTCTATTCATAGTACATACTCACTATAGTTTATTGTCCAATTTTTCTCGACCTCAAATGTTAACAAACCTCATTCTTCTCCTCTTCCCCATAGGCCTCTAATGAAGTTCATTCTTGTATTTTTGCATCTCTTCTTTCCTCTCTTTCTCCAACACCTCCTTGAGCTAAACCTTGATGTATTTACTTTGGAGAAAGTTGTTATATACTCACTTAACTAGTTCCATTTAGGTCTTCTCGTTTTACTATATTATTTAGGCAAATAGAGAGAGTCACATGCAACTTGTCAACTCTCCATGGAGCACTCGACTTCATATCTCTTCTACATCAAAGAGCTAAAGTTTACAGTGTATTACTCATTTTTTTCTTCACTTCAAATATAGAGAGCCCACTCTTCACCTCTTTTCTCATGAGATTCTAATTGAATAGTAATAGTTAGATATGCTTATCTCGTAATTCCTTAAAATAATTTCTACGGGTTTAAAATCTCCTCTCATATTTCACATTTGATATTGATGAAAAACTAATTTACATAAAAAAAAATATATATATATATAAACCCATGACACTTATCCAACTAACTGTAAACAAAAATAATAACCTTCCTAAAATAAACTTAATTGGAAAGGCCAAATCCCATTGAAAATCACAATTAACAACCTCTGTACGAAATGATAGAAAATGACTTTGCAATGTATAGCCTCACCTAATTCACCGAAATTTGAAATTCATTTCAACTCCGTTCTCATTCCGTGTATAATTATTGAAGGCCCCATATGTCCATATTGTTGGAATATTCCTGATCATACATCGGCCATGTATGCATGTATATGATGCATGTATGAATGTATTGTTGATGGCATCAACTGGCATGCATACATACATCCGAAAATATCATATCCAACTCAGCAGCCCATAAGTGCCATGTCGGACGGAGCACGTCGAACAGCCAGAGAAATCCTAAACAAAAACAGCACAAACGAATAACGAGAAGAAGAGAAGCTTTAAACCCTCGTTCGCGGCGCAAACTGCAATCTAATGCTGCGAATTCCTGCAAAGACTTGATTTTTTACAGCTTTAGATCATCGAAGGCCACTCGATTCCTCGCCTCGCGAGCTTCTCTGGGCTGGAAACGACCGCGGGCTTCGAAATTTAAGGTATGTTGAAGCTTTGAACAGGACGAAATGCTTTAGCAGACTTCAAAGAAGAGCGGAAGTGAATATTCCGACGATTTATCTTAAATGCTGCGAAGGCGACGCTTTCTTTGTATATGAGGACATTGTGAACGGATGAATTCGATTTTGTTTTTCAAGCTATGCCTGTCCTCTTGAACAGTTGAAATTCTCCCTATTTAAAAGGAAAAATAGTATTTTAATGCGTTCTGGACTGCGTGATTCTTTTTTGGATATGCAGACGATGTTTCGCTAGTAATTTCCGGCGTTTTGAACGGCTGAATTCATGCTTATATCGTGCTTCTTTGTTTTTCTTGTTCTTTGCGTCAGGATCCTGTCAAATTTGAGTTTGGGAGCTGTGACGCTTTCTCCAGCTTTTTGTTTAGAGAAATTTGACAGCATTTGAGGATATTTAAGCCGGGAATGAGAGTAATCGGTTTCTTGCAGCATCTTGTTAACATTAAGGGCTGTTAAAAGTATTCATGACTGTTTAAGTGTGTTTCTGTACATCTTGTACACATTAAGGGCTGTTAAAATGAGCCAGGACAGTATTAAGTGTATTTCTGTACTTTTAGTCCATCGGTGTTAAGGAGACCAGTTCATTCGGAGACTCGATGCCTAAATTTTGTGTTGACATAGATCCAAAAGAGACCGGTATTTCTGAAAATGAAGTTTTTCCGATTGATTAGAAAACAAAATTAGAGAACATTAGGGGTCAAGGTCTTTTTAATAATCGCTAAGCATCTTTCCTGGAAGCAACGGTAGAGAAAGGGCAGGTTACTTGAAGAGGTTTGATCATTGATGTCTATATCAGAGCAAAAGTGGATTCATGGCCTGCAATCTTCTTCTCTTTTGCGGCCACCACCTCAAGATGCGCAGCAACGACAGGTATGTAATGATCTTTCTTGCTTTGTTGCACGTGTTTTCTATGTTTCATTTTAGCAAAGTCTGTGTCCAAGTTAGTAGTTATGGAGTTTTTGAAATGTTGTTTAGATTGCTTAGCCTCTGCAGTGATTTTTCATCCTGTTACTGCAAATATTGTCTCCTTTTTTTTGGCAAGAATGTGTTGTCTTTCTGTGAAAATTTACTTCAAACTAAAATTTTCACAAAAGATATTCTTATCAAAAGTAAAACCTCAACGTGTTTTCTGAAGGCGGAGTGTCTGAAACATTTCTTTGATTTCAGCCATGATTTACATTATCCTTGATTTAGTTCCATTGGTTTACTTAATACCAATATAGATTTAGTATTGATAGGATTCATAGTCGACAAGAAAGTTTACAAGCAGTGGGTTATCATCACATCTTCACTGCCATTTATGCTATAAGGTGCTTTTCAATGTTTTCATTTTAGAGCAATTGTTGATTATGATAAAAGTAATAGTGGAAACAGTCAAAGGAAAATTCCTTTGCCATATATGTCTATAGTAAATTCCAATTATAATGCTCAATATGAGATTGTTTCTTTACCCATCAGTGCTGACATTTAGCTTTATTGGTGTGGATATCTTTTTTTCTTATGAAATACATATCCAGGGGAAATTCATTGGGCACTTCTCCTCATTCTGAAGATGATACCTAGGGTAAACTGGATTCTTCAGGGCTCAAGGCTGATACAACACTATACTCATTATGAGCTCAACATGTCACTCGCGGGAATTGATCTTGGGTGAGGACGATAACACTCCTCTCAACTGCCTGGGCTAGACTCAATTGACAGATTGGTATGGATATCTACTCTAGTATTGAGTTGAGAAAGTGGAGGTTTTCAATCTAACTTGAGAAAAATATGATAACAACAGGCCCCTCCTTTTGTATGCGACTAAGGTGAAGCCTTGAACTTTCTATCTTCCCAACATGCAGCAGAGATGGTTGTCTACAGTTTCATTTTATCATAAGCATGTGACTCTAGTTCCCAATAGGCTTGAAGCTGAAAGCCATCTTTACCAGTTGTAGGTGGCCTTGTTCGCTTGCATGTGACATAGAATTGTCAATTTGTAGGCCTCTGCAATTTTAGGTCTTTGTTTGCAAACTTGTACATCTGCCAGGGTTATCTCTGGTATATCAAATATTATCACATAACATTCACAATATAAAATTACTTTGACATAGCAGCTCATATATTCAATTGGATGGACATAGATTAGATTGCTCCAAAGATGGATTTGCACTTATACTCCAATTTGAGTGCACTGTATTCCAGGCAAAAAGGAAAAAATATTAAATAGATTATATTCTTGCTTTTAAAGATTTAAGTGTGTGATGGTCAAAACATTTTGGAAATTGAATCCTCAAAGGTTGAAATTCTGGATGGAAGACTTAGAAACGGATTTGGAAGGTTAGTTGAATTCAGTTGGCAGAAAAAGGCGAAATATAAAGCAATGCATGGCTTGCTCTTTTGGTAACAGTCCCAAACTTCCGTTGTTTCCTGCTGTTTGAAAGCTGAAAGAACTTTGATCTTTTGTTTCCCTGCCTTGATGATTATTACAGCCGAAGTGGGTCTAATGGTTACGAACATGTATTTCCTCCTTTGAGGCCACAGGTTTGAATCTGGAGGGGGGAAGGGTATGTACACCTTTGTAGACTAAGCAGTCAAATCATTGCGTGGAGGGGGTCCCTTGTCCCACAAACAAAGGGGTCTCATATGTCAATTTGGCCTCTGGCTGGGATGTGACCTTAAATTAGATTATTATTATTTGAATTGATAAGGAACAAAAACCTTTGGTTTGTGCAACTGTCATAATTGGATGTAATGTAATTCATTGCAATTAGTTGCTTAGGGAACTTTCGATATTGAATATTTGAGAAGACAGCTGCAGAATTTGGCTTAAATTTGCTTCTCTGTCGGAAGGAGTTAAAGAAAGAACTGAAAACGAAGAAGGTGACAGCAAAAGTAAGAATGTAATATGCATTGCTATTATTTAGCTTAAATTCGCTTCTTTTTCTAAACAAGTCAGAGCAAGAAATGAAGAAGAGGAGAAGAAAAGGTAAAATAAGAGACATGTTGTATTGTGCTTGGAACTCAGAGGATAGGTTGATCTTTTGTTATCTAGATGAATCATTCAAGCTTCAACCATAAATGTCTGGCGAAGTGGAATACATTATCAGAAGATGAAACAAATGGTATAGATCATGTTACTGTCTGACCAATGGCTAAATTGCTATTGATGACTTTTCTTCAACGACTCCACCTTTTAGCATTAAACATTTCTGTGAGGTATTAAATCAAATGGAACAAAATAGGACTTCTGGTGGGTCCGTTGAGCTATCATTTTGTTACGATTTGATCTAAAAATTTGGAAAGGGCTTTAGAAGAAAACACCCAGTTTTTGTTGAATTAAGTTCTGATAACTGAATTACAGGCATATTGCTTTACTATCGACAAGCCATTATTAGTGAGCTTTATGTCAAAAAATATCAAAGTCAGCATCTCATGTCCGTGACAGACTATTACAGAGCTATGCTGCCACTGAATTAATCTCTAGTGGAGGTTGGGAACTGTTACAAAAAAATTAGCACCAACAAATTGTAAATTTCCAAGCACCAAGTACTAGTTTTGTGCAACTCAGGAAGGTTACCCACTGTCACCTTAGTAGCTCTTCCTCTCTCTTTAGGTTGGCTCTCTCTAACACAAGTAGCTCTTCCTCACCAAGGAAGGTGGGTTAACTCAGGAAGGTTACCCACTGTCACCTTAGTAGCTCTTCCTCACCAAGTACTAGTTTTGTGCAACTCAGGAAGGTTATCCACTGTCACCTTAGTAGCTCTTCCTCTCTCTTTAGGAAATAAGAAGGAGAACCTCCTCACATTACTCCTATCCAAATGGAAAATATTCCATTACAAGGCCTTCATAAAACATTCTTTGCAAGAGGTTCCTAAAATTATCCAACAACATTCAAAACATGTGGAAAATTAAGCCTCACATATGATAGAATGATACCTCCAATCTTCCATTAAACTTGCCAAAATGATGTACAATGTGGCCCAAGGGGAGAGCTCCTCAATCCCCAAATTCCCAACAACCATTACAATGGAGAGAGAGTTTCTCTTTATAGGGCGAGTCTCTTCTATCAAACAATAAAATATTATTATCCTTGTAACTAACTCCATAACAAGTCAAACAATCAGTGAAATATTGTAGTAGTTAGATCTCTTTTCAATCCATGGTTAACCATGTCAAACATATGTGGACATAAACCTCTCCAAGCCAACTTGTCCCATCTAAAAATAGAGAGTAGTATGCACCAAATAACGCTCATGAAGGAGGCATACCTGATCTGTAATAACAATAATGAGGAAAATAACTAGAATAGGAAAACATGAATACTATCACCAAAACTGAGAGCAAAATGACCATCACTTTTTTAGAATAGGAGGCAGTCTTATATAGATGCCTGTTATTACATGATGTCTTGAATAGGTCAAGCTACAACTAGCTTCTAACAACTAGTTAGCTAGATTTGATCAACTACTTCCTTGGGACTTGCGCCTAGCTATTCTTGTCCTCCAATAAGCTGAGGGAGTGCGCCTTCCAAGAATCTAACTGGCTGAGGGAGTGCGCCTTCCTTGGGATTCACGTGGATGTCTGTTCGGTTGCCCAATTCCTCCTTGTTTAAGCCCGAAAGTGTCCCCACTTTTGTCAACAAATGAGGAAAATGCTTGTGCATGGCAACTTTCAAAAACCATTTAGCCTAAGTAGGATTTTGGCTTGTGCGCCCAACAAGGTAAGAGGTATGCTGCTGATGATAGGTGGTGGTATGGAGAGTGTCAATTAATGTGTCTTGGAGAAAGGGAGGCTGGAAATCAAGGATTAAATTGACAGGATGAGAGACAGTGACATTATCTTCCAATAGTGGGGGTTCATAGTGTTTAAGATTGTTCACATTCACCACATCATGAATTCCTAGTTGGGGTGGAAAGTCAAGGCGATAAGCATTGTCCCCATTTTGTTGGAGAACAATATAAGTGCCATAGCGGAGAGGCTTTAGTTTGTGATGACGTTGGGATTTAAAATGCTGACATTCCATGTAAAACCAGACTTTATCACTAAGAGTAAAAACCATAGGGGAACAGTCAGCATCATGGTAGGCTTTGTAGCGCTGTTGGGTTTCCTTAAGTGCTTCAAAAACTTGGGCATGTTTCGTGCTAGAGTCTGCAAAAATGAAAGGACGAATGTTTGTTCTTTCTGTTGGTGTGGAGTGATGGAAGGCTGCAAGGTGAGAGGCATTTCATAAGGGGCTAAAGGTTGATATCCAAAGTAGGCCTCAAAAGCAAAGATCCCAGTAGAAAGATGTACAACATGATTATAACTATGTCGAATGACATGGAGGGTTGTATCCCGCTGTTTGGTTTTGGAAAATTGTATGCGAAAAACATGGACAAGGTTATAGTTAACTACCTCGGTTTGGCCATCTGTTTGGGGATGGAAGGCAGTAGAATATTTGAGTTGATAACCCAGTAAATCCCACAATGTTTTCCAGAATGTGTTGAGAAAGCGAGCGTTGCGATAAAAGATGATGCTAGTAGGAAGGCTAAAGTGTGGCCAAACATGGTGAAAGAACAAGGCAGTGGTTTGGGCAGCAGAGTGGTCTTAGTGCAAGGGATAAAAAGAGCCATCTTAGAGAAGCGACAAACAATAACCCAGATAACATCATGTTTGCGTAAGGTCATAAATAAACCGCCAAGGAAATCCATGGAAAGAGAGTCCCAAGGGCGGGAAGGAAGAGGAAGGGGTTGATACGAACCAAATTAATGATTGGTAAGGTTTATGTTGACTACACAAATGCACAAGCATGAATGAAATGCTCCACTTGACGAGTCATAGAAGGCCAAAAGAAATGTTGCTGCAAGTGCTAAACTGTTTTCAAAAACTCAAAATGGCCACCATAGGAGGAAGCATGAGCCTCCTTAATCAAAGTAAGATGATCTTCAGAAGTTGGGACACATAACTGGTTGAGTTTATATGGCCACCCATATCTAATTGTATAATCCAGAAATGGTGCTTGATTGACTTCAAAGGGATATTGCATAACAACCCATATCTCTACAAAGAAGTGATTAGAAGCATAGAGAGGCTTCCAATCCTCATAGGCAACACAACGCATAGCCAGGAGTTGAAGAACCTGCATAGGGGGCTGACTCGGGAGATCAACCATTCGATTGGAGGTGCCCTTCTTGTATTTAATCACCAAATGAAACGGCTGAATGTAAGCGGCCCACTTTAAACGACGTTGCTCTTGTATCTTAGTCTAAGAATTGATGAAAATCAATGGATGATGATCTGTGTGGAGGATTGTTTCTTTCCCTAGGATGTAATGGCGCCACTGTTTCAATGCTTTGACTAGACTATAGAACTCTTTGTCATAAGTGCTATAATTGCATTTAGCATCAGACAATGTCTCTGAATGGTATGCAATAGGGTGTCCTCCCTGTTTAAGAACCGCACCAATAGCATACTGAGAGGCGTCCGTCTCAATCTCAAAGGGAGACTGGAGATCAGGTAAACGAAGTACAGGAGCAGAACAAAGGGCAGTTTTGAGAGCTTGAAATTGTTGATGTGCCAAGGGAGACCACACAAATTGATTATGGTTGGAAAACTGATGAAGAGGGCGTGCTAATTGAGAGAAGTGAGCAATGCACCGCCAATAAAAATTAATGCCACCCATAAAGCTCTTGAGTTCCAGAGTTGAGTGAGGCGTTGGCCACTATGCAAGAGCTTGGACTTTAGTGGGATTTGGGCTAACACCCTCAGTAGAGACCACAAAACCCAAATATTGAACTAAAGATTTCCCAAACGAAGATTTACGACGTTTCACCTGCAGTTTGTGAGTGCGTAGTAAGTCTAGCATAGTGTGCACTTGGAGCAAATGATCCTCCCATGTCTTGCTAAAGACCAAGATATCATCCAAATAGATCACCATAATTTTTCCCAAGTGTGCTTTGAAAATGTCATTGATTAGCCTCATGAAAATGGCAAGGGCGTTAGTAAGACCAAATGGCATCACCATCCATTCATAAAGACCAAATTTGGTTTTGAAAGTTGTCTTCCATGTGTCTGTTGCATTCATGCGAACTTGACGGTACCCTGTTGTAAGATTCATTTTGGTAAAGAAGCAGACACCCTTCAAATGATCCAGTAAATCATTAATGCACGGTAGAGAGTAACGATTCTTGACTCT
This sequence comes from Picea mariana, assembly GCA_032191745.1. Lineage (NCBI taxonomy): Eukaryota > Viridiplantae > Streptophyta > Pinopsida > Pinales > Pinaceae > Picea > Picea mariana. The sequence continues at coordinate 102,722 of JASDQU010102396.1, forward strand.
AGCCTTATTAAGAGCCCGATAGTTCGTGACTAGATGCCATTCCTCAGACTCCTTCTTGGGAATGATGAAGGTAGGAGAGGCACAAGGTGAAAAACTTGGTTGGATGTGGCTGGTATTAAGAAGTTGTTGGAGTTGGCATTCCACTTCCTTGGCCTCACAAGGAGCTAGGCGATAAGAAGGGGCATTGGGCAAAGAAAGTGGCTTCGGGAATAAGATCAATGGAATGTTCAATGGAACGAATGGGGGGTTGTCTGATGGGTGCAACAAAGACATCTTCAAAGGATGTGAGTAAAGATGCTAGATCTGAAGGAAGAGTGTGAGAGGGGCTATCTGGTTTAAGAGGGCGCACCAGACAAAGGGAAATAGATTTGTTGAGATTGATTTGATAAACAATAGGTTGGCCGAAAAGTAAGGTAGGGGATTTTAGAGAGGATGAGGTGAGGACGTAGGTACGTCCGTCTTTTGAAGATGATACTGATGATTGCGAGCATGGTATACAACGTGATGGAGTTTCTGATAGTGAATACCCAGAAGCACATTTGCACAATCCAAAGGAGACACATCGCAAATAACATTATCTTTGAAAGGGCCGATGGCAAAAGTAAGGGCACAATGTTGGGTCACCATCACACGTGGACCATCCATCTGAACCCATCCTGATTGGTAGGGTGCCAAATGAGGGGTAGTAGGAAGCGCCAACCGCTACACCAAATCTTGAGCAACCAAATTCTTTTGGCTATCATTGTCGAGGATGAGCGTGGCTAGAGATTACTTGATGTGGCAATTGTGAGTAAACAAAGGAGTTGGTGAAGAAGTATGGGGATTAGTGGCCATGAGCAGGAGAGAGTGGTCCGGTTCCATAGGATTTTGTAGGATGATCAACTCAGGGGGGGTGTTGTGCTTGAGGAGGACTCAAGAGCATCGACAAATAGAGTCTTGACAGGATTATGATTACAAAGAACACGACATTCAATTGTGATAAGAACACCATTTGCTAGGCTTGGGTGAGGTAGGAGAGGTAGGCGAAGAAGGAGCCGAGGAAGGGCCAACTTTGGATGGAGGAGATCGAAGGCGAGGAGCGAGATTTTGTTCCACAACCAAGCCCGAAGAAAGGCCTTATCTAAGGAAGAGATTTCAAATAAATCAACCTCTCTGCATATAAATAATAAAAGACCAGAATTAAATTTAACAATGAGTACCTCTTTTGGATCTTGAATCTGCAGCTGAATGCAAAGCTTAGTAAACACCTCAATGTAGCTTTGTACTGATTGGCCCGAGAGTTAGCGGAGTTGCAACTAGCGAGCTAGGAGAGAGATGATCCACAATGGGGATCTATCTCTTATTTATACATGACCTAGCACATCAAATGGATGTGTCTATTGGCACAATAGGGCCGACCTGTACAACTTAATAATATAATTAATAATTACTCAATATTAATTATCTTTACTTGGTGGGGTCGACTTGTACCCTTCACAACACAAATTAGGGTTTTACCAAAGTCTCACTCTCTGACAATATAGCAAGGGATCTCACACATCCTCTAGTGCTCAACCACTAGGGACACGTCCACCTGTGCTCACCCAGGGACGTCACTCTCAACAGATTAACTCAACCGAGTCCACAGGAGTACCATCTGGAGAACCATCTCGAGCCGACTCAACTAAGTCCATAGGAGTACAAGGCAGGAGACCATCTCAAGCTGACTCAACTCAGTCTAGAGGAGTACAAAGCAGGAAACCATCTCAAGTCATCTCAAATCAGTCTAGAGGAGTAGACAAGAGACCACATGTCACCGCAACTTAGTCCAGAGTCTGATGCACACCCATCACATGGGCACACCCAACACATGGGCTTTCTCACAGATTGTCTCAACTCTATCCAGAGGAGAACGACCTGGAGAGTGTCTCATGAAGCTGCAATCAACAACACTCCCTCTCAGCTAGGGAGGCATTCTCCACTAGGCCAAGTCTCTCACGGAAGTACTCGAACTTTGTCCTGGCAAATGGTTTGGTGAAGACATCTGCAACTTGCTCGTGTGTAGAAAGGTACTGCACATGTATTGCTTTCCTCTGCACCATATAATGGTATTTGATCTCAATGTGTTTCAATTTTTCGTGAAACACAAGATTCTTGGAGAGCTTCACACAGCTCTGGTTATCGCAATGGATAACGGTGGAATCCATCTCATGTCCAAATAAGTCTGCAAGGAGCTTGTGAAGCCTCACTGCTTCGCGAACTACCACACATAATGCAATGTACTCTGCTTTTGCGGTACTCAAGGCCACAAAAGTCTGTTTCCTATTGCACCAAGAAACCATGGCAGATCCCAAAGTAAAACAACAACCAGATGTGATCTTCCGGTCCACTGCACTCCTTGCCCAATCTGCATTAGAATATCCCTGCAATCTCATGTCTACACCGGAGGCATATCTCAGGCCATAACCAATTGTGCCTTGTGGATATCTCAACACATGCTTCACTGCTATACAGTGTGTCTGTCTCGACTGACTCATAAAATGACTGAGTACACTCACTGCATAGCATATATCAGGTCTGGTGTTAACTAGATACATCAATGATCCAATCAGATGTCTATAAAGATGTGGATCAATCTCGCCTGAATTAGTAGAAGCCTCATTCATTTTCTTCAAATTCATCACCATCGGTGTAGGCATGGATTTGCAGACCATCATCTCGAATCTCTTTAATATCTCAATTGTATATTTTCCTTGACTCAGGAAAATCTCATCAGTCCTCTGCCATACTTCTAGTCCAAGAAGTAGTGCATCATACCACGGTCCTTCATCTCAAATTCAGAAGCCAATGCATGCTTGCATTCAACAATAAGGCTTTCTGAATTGGTGAGGAATAGGTTATCACATATAGGACCGAAATCAAGCACTCGTCACCAACAATGCTGTAGTATAGGTTTGGATCAACAACACTCTTACTGAAGCCCAAACTCATCAAGTATCCATCAATCTTCTCATACCACGCACGAGGTGCCTATTTTAGTCCATACAGGGCTTTCTTCAACCTGCATACATGAGACTCCTTCTCATGTGTCACAAATTCATCTAGCTGCTTGATGTAAGCTTCTTCCTCAATCTCACCATTGAGAAAGGCTGTCTTTACATCTATTTGATGTAGTTTCCAACCCATGGATGTTGCAAGAGCAATAATCGTACAGATGGAAGTGTATTTGGGCAACAGGAGCAAATGTCTCCTCATAATCTATTCCCTCCACCTGAGAGAATCTTCTAGCCACAAATCTTGCTTTGTACTTCTCGACACTTCCATCAGGGGCATGTTTGATCTTATAGATCCACTTGGAAGTCACTACAGACTTCCCTTTCGGTCTCAGAACAATATTCCACACATCATTCTTCAAGATGGATTGATACTCTTCGGTCATGGCATCTTGCTAGACCTGCTGACCTGCTGCTTCTCCATGACAAGAGGGTTCAGTATCAATGATGTGGCTCATAGCTGAACATAGCTCGAAAATCTCTGTGGTCTCTTGCTCTCTCGGAATGTATCATGAGGAGCTGCATGTCCCTTTGCCTCCAACAGAGTCTGTCAAGCCCATGTAGGCCTCTCCCGGCCTACTGTTATGTCTCTGGGAACATCAATTGGAGCTATAGGATCAATTGGATCAATAACTGCCTCCCTCTGAACTGCTGAAGGGGGAGAAGGTACTGTCTCTTCCTTCTTCTCAATTAGTTTGACTCCCTCCGAGTCAAGTGACTCCCTCTGAAGTCTGGATGATAAACATCTTCCTTTTCCTGTGTTGCTAACCTGGGGACATCGCATGTCTTCTCAGGTCCTCTACTGTCTCTATAGTACTTTGCTAAGCAAGGAAACTGGCCTCCCGTACTAGGATAATAACCAAGATGGCCTCCCGTAGGGATAACAAAGAAAATGGCCTCCTGTACCAACCAAGAAAATTTGGACTCCCGTACCAGGGATAATGGTCCAAGTCATGAGGTCTCCCACAACAAGGATAATACCCTTCATTATCAAAAGCAAGCTACTACATAGTAATGAGGAATTCAATTAAGGAAAGTAGTACAAGACTTACCTTAGTCTGCAATCATGCTCAATCTTGCTTTTGGTCTTCCCGAGAAGACTGAGGTAGAGAAGAACTCCTCCTCGTTCTTTCTTGCATTCCTTGACTTCTTTTGAGGTGGCTAAAGTTGCTTTCCTCTCTTCTCGCATAGTGACAAGGGCTTGAAACCTTGCACATCACTAGCTGCAAGTCTAGTCTCCTCACTAGAGCTTGAATAAGATGCACTTATAGCACACACTCAAAAGTCACCTCAAGGATTGTTCTTGAGACAAGTTTCAGGAATTTTACCTCAAAAACAAAAATGTCTTCAAACTCAGATTTAGATATACTTCCTGTAGCAGATCTGAAACTTGTGCCCAAGATTCAACCTTGGTCTAGCTGCTTCTCAATCTACTCTGACACTTCTACCTTTTTGGATGGCTGTAGGTAGTATAGGCCTCAGAACAGATCTTAATATACCTTGAAACAGATGTCAACTTAGCCTTAATCTCTGCTACAGGACAAGCCTCAGATCCGCCCTTAAGACTGACAAATCTTGCCTCAGAATTAGGCCTCAAATCAGCTTCAGAAATTTGGCCTTGTTGCCTCAGGTATCTCGCCCTTCTAGCCTCAAATCTCTTTAGTCTGCTGCGTCAGAAGTCACCTATTAGCTGCCTCAGAGATCACCCTTTTCGCTGCCTCAGAAATCACCTTTTCGCTGCCTCATATTTCTTGCTGTCATAGCCTTAATTCTGCCATAGAATAGGCTCAGAACAGACCTTAGAATTAGTCTTAGGATGCTGTTTGAATGCACCTACAGATCTGCCTTCAAGATGCTGTTTGAATGCACCTCAGATCTGTTTTAGAACAGGCCCCAAACTCTGTCACAAAAACTGTCTTAAGAACTGACCTCAGATCCACTCAATGCTGTCTTAGATTTGTCATAAAGTTCTGTCACAAATTCAGTCTTTAGATCAGCTTCAGAATTTGTCTCAGGACTGCCACGGAACAGGCCTCTAGCTCGGCCTTCCTCCCTGGGAAATTTACCTTGAAAACAACACTCAAACATAGGCCTGAAACTCGACTTTAAGTCTGCGGTTAAGGACTGAAACTCGGCCTTAAGTCTGCTGTTTAGGTCTGCTTCTAGGTCTGCGATTTAGGTCTCTTTTTAGCTGTGACAACCCTGAAGGGTCTTCTCCATACAGTGGTCTCTCCTTTTAAGTCCCTCATTAATGCTCAGCTTGCTTTAAACTTTCACCACAGCCTTGGAGGGTCTTCTCCATACGGTGGTCTCTCCTTTTAAGTCCCTCATTAATGCTCTGCCTGCTTTAAACTTTCACCACAGAGTTTAAGGGAGGTTCGACCCTCTCCTTACACCAACAACAGGGGTCTAGCTACCTTTAGATGTTCACGACCTGCCTTTATTTGCTGTGCAAAAGGTCATCTTCAAGAACTGCTCTGATACCATGTTGAGTTTTTGATGATTAGCTCAAGCATGTAGTTTTATTTCTGTTTAGCATGAACTTGAACCATAAACAATAACTGCAGCAACAATCCACTAGCTGCAGTAAACCAAGATCACAAGAAGAATAACCATGCGCAAAAGTGTTAAGGTTTAAGCTATTATAAGGTTTCTTTTCAATTTACTAGATAACCATAGCATAGATAGGATCACTGAAAGAAACACAATCACAAGATACACAACATTTATCCTGGGAAACCCTCATGGGGGAGAAAACCCAACAAAAACTTCCTTAATATAGATAGCCAATACAATGCCAAGACAATAAACCAAACACTAGAGAATATCCTCTACTGAGCAATGCGCCTCTCTCTTCCTTCTTCTCCCAACTGTAGCTACCAGACTTGCGCACTGAGTGAGCGAATGAGTGAGTGATCAAATGAGGCGCTGGCTTCCTTTATTTATACAAACTGGCAGGAGCTGGAAAGGTGTCTCTTCACTGGGAAGGGCCGATTTGTCTTCTTAGTTAGTGGTTAAAACCACTTTAATTAGCCTGGGGGCCGACTTCTCAATTTGCATAATATATTTAGGGTTTGACCAATCCACAAAAGGGGATTTGGTCAATTACAATGCCCGACATGATCAATCCACAAAAGGGGATTGATCTAGTGAATAATAACTCAATAATAAATAGAATACTCTTTGCAGTTACAATATTTCAACACTCCCCCTTAACAAGAAGGATATTCTACAACATCATCAGGAGAGAGAGAGAGGACAACAACATCAACAACATCTGGAACACTGACTGGCATATCTATAAATCATCGGAAATTTTTCTCATCATCAATATCATCATCCACAGCAGGGAGCTGGAATGGCATCATCATCATCTGCATCAACATGGATTAGTATAACACTAATACATCATCATCAATAACAACCCAAGGCTGATACAACATCAACAACAACAATATCACAACACAAAGGCTGGAGCATCATCAACAACAACAACATCACAACACAAAGGCTAGAGCATCATCAACAACAACAACATCACAACATGAACGATGGAGCATCATCAACAACAACAACATCACAACATGAAGGGTGGAGCATCATCAACATCAACACTAGGCTGGAAATCTTCAGCATGAAGCTAGCATCTCAACAACATCAGCATGAAGCTGGAAATCTTCAACACGAAGCTGGCATCTCAACAACATCAACACGAAGCTGGAAATCTTTAGCATAAGGCTGGCATCACAACAACATCAACACGAAGCTAGAAATTTTTAGTAAAAGTCTGGCATCACGATTCACAACAACATCAACACGAAGCTGGAAATCTTCAGCACTAGGCTGGCATCACAACAACATCAACACGAAGCTGGAAATCTTCAGCACTAGGCTGGCATCATCACTACTCCCCCTTTCGAGAGAGGTCCTTTCGAACTACACCAAGCTTATCTCGAAAGTGCTCAAACTTTACACGAGATAGAGGCTTGGTCAACACATCAACAACCTCTTCATCCGTGCTAACATACTAGAGCTTTATGGCTCCTCTCTGCACCATATCACGGATGTAATGATATCAGATCTCTATGTGTTTTGACTTGTCATGGAACACAGGGTTCTTTGTCATCTTTATGCAGCTCTAATTATCACATAGGATCACGGTTGCTTCCATCTCCAGATCGAATAGACTTGTCGACAACTTCCGAAGTCATATGGCTTCACAACTAGCGGAACATGTAGCAATGTATTCTGCTTCTTCCGTGCTGAGAGCAATGCTTGATTGCTTCCTACTCTGCCATGAGATCATGGCTGACCCCAGACAGACTGAAACAACATCCTTACGTGCTCTTTCTGTCAGAGACACTTCCAGCCCAATCTAAATCGGTATAACCACTCAGTTTGAAGTCATGATCTCCATTATAGCTGAGACCACAATCTAATGTATCCTTAAGGTGCCTCATCACATGTTTTGCAGCAACTGGGTGAACACGTCTGGGCTCTACCAGAAATTGACTCAAGGTGTTCACAACAAAACATATATCTGGCATGGTGTTCGTCAGATATATCAATGATCCAATGATCTGTCTGTACAGCGTAGAATCAATCAATTCTGACGAAGTGTCAACCAGGAGCTTCAACTTTGTTTCCATGGGTGTATTCATGGATTTGCACTCCAACATATCAAATCTCTTCAGTATTTCAACTGCATACTTCCCTTGGTTAAGGAAGATCTTCTTTGGGCTCTGCCAGACCTCAAGACCTAAGAAATAGTGCATTAGGCCAAGGTCTTTCATCTCAAATTCTGCAGTGAGCTTCTTCTTACAATAAGTTAAGAATAAGTCATCCACATACAACAACAATATAACAAGCTCATCATTCATAACCTTGAAGTAAAGGTTAGAATCAACTTTACTCTTGGTAAAGCCCAAGCTCGTCAGGAAACTGTCAATCCTTCCATACCAAGCTCTAGGAGCTTGCTTCAATCCGTAC
>JASDQU010102396.1:110792-141280 GCA_032191745.1 Picea mariana
GTAAAGCCCAAGCTCGTCAGGAAACTGTCAATCCTTCCATACCAAGCTCTAGGAGCTTGCTTCAATCCGTACAAAGCCTTCTTCAACTTGCAGACATGAGTCTTCCTGTCTTCAACTTCAAACCCTTGAGGTTGTTCTATATACACTTCTTCTTCAATGACACCATTCAAGAAAGCTGTTTTCATGTCCATCTGGTGTAACTTCCACTTCATCTTAGCTGCAAGAGCTATGATGGTTATTATTGAAGTGTATATGGCTATAGGAGCAAATGTCTCTTCATAGTCAATGCCTTCCTTATAAGAAAAGCCACGAGCAACAAACCTTGCTTTATATTTCTCAATACTTCCATCAACAACATGTTTTATTTTGAAAATCCATTTGGAAGATACCACATCCTTGCTCTTTGGTCTGGGAACTATTTCCCATACATCATTCTTTATAATCGATTGGTATTCTTCTGTCATGGCATCTGCCCATTCTTTCTTCTGAATGGATTCTTCAAGCAAGTAGGCTCCTCCTCTAAGAGATCACACATCAAAGCCATATAACTGGAGAATGGCTTGGGTTTCTTGACTTGTCTCATGGTTCCTTCGGGGGCACCATACTTCTCTCCATCTTGATTAAGTTCCCTTGCCCAGACTAGCTTTCTCTTGTGGGAGATCGTCATCTGGGGAGGTTCTTGGGATTCTATTATGTCATGATCTTCTAGAATCTTTTCATTAGGGGAAGTTATGATTTCCCTCACTGGTTTTGCAACTCTGGGAACACCAGGTTCTTCTTCACATACTTCTTCAAGCTGGCATCTTCTTGATTTCTTGAGTGCTGCATCTTCATCAAAGGTTACATCCCTGCTGATCTCAATATGATGGTAACTTGGTATATAAACTCTGAAGGCCTTGGAGACCTCATAGTATCCAACAAATATTCCCTTCTTTTTTGAGGGTCCAACTTGGTTCTCTTCTCTTTCGGAATGTGTACAAATATTGGACAGCCAAATATTTTGAGATGGCTTACTTCTGGCTTCTTTCTGGAGAACATCTCTTCAGGGGTCTTGAACCCAAGTGCACTATGGGACGATCTGTTTTGTACATATAATGTTGTTTTTGCTGCTTCTGCCCATAAGTGCATTGGAAGATCTTGATCATGAATCATGGTCTTCATTGCTTCCATTATAGTTCTGTTCTATTCTTTCTGCTACACCATTTTGTTGAGGATTGTATGGAGTGGTAAGCTCCCTCTTGATCCCGACATCTTTGCAAAAGTTTGCAAACTCTTTTGAGGTGTATTCTCCTCCATTATCTGACCTGAGTATCTTGATCTTTCTTTCTGAGAGATTCTCTATCAAGACTTTGAATTCCTTGAATTTTACTGAACACTTCATCTTTTGATTTCAAAAAGTAAACCCAGGTTTTGCGAGAATAGTCATCAATAAAAGACACATAATATACATACCCATTGATGGAGGTTGATGGCATTGGGCCACATACATCTAAGTGAATGAGCTCTAGGACTCCTTCTGCTTTACTGTTTCTCTTTGGGAAAGGGTTCTTGATGTTCTTTCCTTGTGCACATCCGTTGCACACACCTTCATGGTCAACCTTGAATTCTGGTAGCCTTGTGACTGCCTTGCTTACATATGGTAATGCTTTGTAGTTGATGTGATCTAGTCTTCTATGCCAAAGTTCATATGGATTCTCAATGGAATGGGTCAAGGCTGCTTCTGAGTGACCCTTTAGCTTATACAAGCCACCTTCTTCTTTTCCAATAACAATTGCTACTTCCATGGTTTTTCCTTTGGGCCACATAAGAACTTCTCCATCTATGAAGGAAACTCTGAAACCTTTCTTCTCTAAAGCTAAAATAGAAAGTAAGTTCTTTGTCAAACTTGGTACATATAGTACATCCTTCATCTTCACTGGGGTCCCTGAATCAAGTTTGTAATTTGATTCTCCTACTCCTTTGATAGGGTATTGATAATCATCTCCAAGTGTAACTTTTTGGGGAAACTTCTTTTCTGTAAGGCAAGAGAGAATGTCTCTTTGACCTGTCATGTGCTTGGAAGCACCACTGTCTACGAGCCAAGTGTCCTCACCAGGTGACACTGATCCTGAGAGGGCAAAGATTAAGGCATAGTCTTCAATCTGTTCTTTTATTATCTTTTTGTGGGTGGCTCTTCATCTTCAACTGTATGGGCCCTCTTGTTTCTCTTCTTGTATTCTTCTCGTCTAGTTGGACAATTCTTAGCAATATGTCCCTTCTTGTCACAATGGTAACATTGGTAGGATGAGAAATCTTTTTCTCTTCTTTGACCTTTCTGAAACTTATGGAATCTCCTTGGAGGGTGAGATTTTTTATGTATGAATTTGTTTGGGGGGTATGAGTAGCTAGGGCTTGATCTTCATCTCTTGGTAGTAATGCTTCTCGGTTAGCTACTCTTGCTTCTTCTTGAACACATTCTTCCCAAAGACTGTCAAAGTTTAATTTCTCCTTTCTGGCACAAATAGTTTGGATGAATGCATCCCAAGGTCTTGTGAGACCATTAAGGGCTGTCATTATAAGTTCGTCTTCATCTAGAGTATCACCAATTGCTTCTAGCTGTTCTTTGAATTGTGATATTCTAGAGAAGTATTCTTGAATTGTTTCTCCTTTCTGCATCCTTGTACTTTTGAGTTGAGTTCTTAGATTCATCTTCCGATTGATGTTCTTTCCTTCATACAATCTGGTTAGGGCATCAAACATTTCTTTTGGAGTCTTCTTTGAAGCCACTTGAGGAATCAAGTGATCTTTAATAGAATCTGCAATGATTCTCTTGGCCCTAACTGTGTCCTTTTGGTGTTTTGCTTTAGCTGCAGCATCGACAGGTTCTGGTACATCTTCTTTAATGAATCTTGCTAGGTCATTCTCTTCAAGAATGAGTGCAATCCTATACTTCCAGGCACGAAAGTTTTCCACACCTTCTAGCCTGTCAACAAGCTTAGTGCTTGCAAACATCTTTACCTGGAGCTAGGAAAATGACCAAAAATTGAAAGTGCTCAGAATTTAATTTTGAGCTTACCAGGAGGTGCGCTTGGTTGAGGCGAGTAGCCTGGTGTAGTTAGATTTCAGAAAATCCAAATTTTGCCCCTTCAAACTTGACCAGCGGAATTCTGGAATGGTACTTCTGGTATTGGTTCTGGTTTCCTGGTTTTCTGGTACTTCTGGTTTTCTGGTACTAGTGAAAACTAGGGTTTCACTTTCCGAGAGTTCTATCCACTGAAAAAGTGCGCTGAAGGTGCCAAAGAGTTCCCTAGGCTAGGGCACACTTTTCTAGATGATTTTTAGGCTGAAATTCCTCTTCAATAAAAGCCCTAATTTTCTTATACGACAACAATGACGTTTTTCTTTATCCAATGAAAGATGCTCTCTTCATTTTAACTCTGATACCATGTTAAGGTTTAAGCTATTATTAGGTTTCTTTTCAATTTACCAGATAACCATAGCATAGATAGGATCACTGAGAGAAACACAATCACAAGATACACAACATTTATCCTGGGAAACCCTCATGGGGGAGAAAACCCCACAAAAACTTCCTTAATATAGATAGCCAGTACAATGCCAAGACAATAAACCAAACACTAGAGAATATCCTCTACTGAGAAATGCGCCTCTCTCTTCCTCCTTCTCCCAACTGCAGCTACCAGACTTGCGCATTGAGTGAGCGAATGAGTGAGTGATCAAATGAGGCGTTGGCTTCCTTTATTTATACAAACTGGTAGGAGATGGAAAGGTGTCTCTTCATTGGGCAGGGCCGACTTGTCTTCTTAGTGGTTAAAACCACTTTAATTAACCTGGGGGTCGACTTCTCAATTTGCATGATATATTTAGGGTTTGACCAATCCACAAAAGGGGATTTGGTCAATTACAATGCTCGACATGATCAATCCACAGAAGGGGATTGATCTAATGAATAATAACTCAATAATAAATAGAATACTCTTTGCAGTTACAATATTTCAACAAAAAGACACCAGAAATTATCCTGGGAAAACCCTTCTCAACCAAGGGAAAAACCCAACAATCCTTTGCTATATTGCCAAGAGAATATCCTCCATACAACAAACCCTAAAGCACATAAGAGGGTGCTTCTATGACTGAGAAAGCTAGCGCCTAAGAAAAGTGCACACTTCAGTCCTCCTAATTTCAGACCATGCGTTTAGTGAATGAGAGAGATGATCCACAATGGGGATCTATCTCTTATTTATACATGACCTAGCACATCAAATGGATGTATCTATTGGCACAATAGGGCCGACCTGTACAACTTAATAATATAATTAATAATTAGTAATTACACAATATTAATTATCTTTACTTGGTGGGGCCGACTTGTACCCTTCACAACACAAATTAGGGTTTTACCAAAGTCTCACTCTCTGACAATATAGCAAGGGATCTCACACATCCTCTAGTGCTCAGCCACTAGGGACACGTCCACCTGTGCTCACCCACATGGACGTCACTCTCAACATATTAACTCAACTGAGTCCACAGGAGTACCATCTGGAGAACCATCTCGAGCCGACTCAACTAATTCCATAGGAGTACAAGGCAGGAGACCATCTCAAGTCGACTCAACTTAGTCCAGAGGAGTACAAGGCATGAGACCATCTCAAGTCATCTCAACTCAGTCCAGAGGAGTAGACAAGAGACCACACGTCACCACAACTCAGTCCAGAGTTTGACGCACACCCATTACATGGGCACACCCAACACATGGGCTTTCTCACAGATTGTCTCAACTATGTCCAGAGGAGAACAACCTGGAGAGTGTCTCATGAAGCTGCAATCAACAACAATAATAAAATATCTATCTCCAAGAATAGCAAGAAGTGTCTCCACAATGCGCCCTCCAAGGATATGCTCAAAAATAGTAACAGGACCAAGTAAATGCATGCAAAAGCCACATGTGTGGCCCTCTAAGTATGCCACACGCCTTCCAATAAAATCCCTCCATAACCACCTCCAATAAAATAATATATGTGCCAAGTCAAAGAGGTGAGGGCGCTCATCAATGAAGGTTAAAAGATGACAAATGTAGCTGAAATAACTATGCAATAAAGATGAGAGAGTACCTAGGAGAGGTGCACCCTAGAAAGTATGCCATGTAACTACCTCAACCACCCAACAAATAATAAAATACTCTCCAATGAAGTGCACCCTAGGAGAATGTGCCAAGGGCAGTTAGACTTCACCAATGAACCAATAAAATACTTCTCCATACACCATGTCATAAAGATGTCCAACCAACCCAAGAGTGCACGCTAGAGAAGTGTACCAACCTCTCCAAGAAACAACAAAATAATGCATGCCTTGAAAACTGTGCCCAAGAGGGGGGGCACTTCAAACGAAAGCCTCAACCAACTCCAACTAACCCCTTCAAGTGTGAAAAGGAAGCCAATGAAGTAGGGCACCCAAGCTATTAACCTTAGTTTGGATAAATAGATTAATTTAACTATTGAACAATTAAATCAACCTCAACATGTGTATACAAAGGTTAATGTTGAAATAAAAGCATAGTCCCCTTCCAATAGTCACCAACTGATTAAATCACCATGAACATGTGTGCCAATAAGGGGTGCACTATAATAAAGTTTTGTACCATGTAAATAAAAGATGTTTTCCCTAGAAAAATGGTAAACCCTGCCATGATAACAACAAAACATAAATCCCAGTGTAAGGTTCACCACCACCAAGGGTAAAATCATCATCCAAACTTAGGAAAAGGTTAGATCACCATCAAATCATATGTAGTACCCCCCCTCCCTCTAACTCAAACTTAGGAAATAACACATCAATGATGGTACTGACATTATCAAACACATACCCCCCTAGGTGATGTCTAGCAAATGTTACATCATTAAGTTATATCACTTAGGAAAATTCCACAAAGGCAACATGCATCATTCCACCATAGAAACATCATAAGAGAAGGGGACATAACAAAGGGCTAACCCATCCAATCATCAAGTATGACCCCCATCCCACATCTAAAACATGAGGACCATGTAGAACACCCCCTCCTAGTGACATCGACACACCAAGTCACTAGGAAACAACAACAACATCGTGAAGCATCTATCTCCTAACACCATCATCCAACCCCTTGGGGGGCTAGAACCATCATCCATAAACAAGGTGTTGCACTTCCAAGATAAGCGAGTATACCAAAAACTACACCAATATGAGGTAACATGCTCCAAGATACAACAAATATGTACCAAGGGGTGATTAACAAGGCAAGCACATGCGAGAAGACCACCAAATCAACAAGCACAATCATCCAACCAAGGAGAAGTGAAACTCCTCTAACCAAAGATATCCATCAAATGATCCAATGCAATGAAGAGAAGGGGATCTGTGAAAATGTATCCTCCCAAGTTGGTTCAATGCTCCAAGAAACCAACAACAAATCTCCATCAATGTGATGAAAATAACAAAGTGGAACCTCATACAATATGAGGTGTAACGGGAACTACAAAGGTCTATAGGAACTTGGAAGGCAATAGAGTGATGACCAAGCAAACTACACCCTTTTGAGTTAAAGGACATTTGATGCTATATTTTAACATTGGAGCACACTCGATATCAAATTGGATTTTCAATTGCAAGATGAGGATAAGAATTAGTTGATCAATTTTTGGAATACAAATTTCTTTGTGAAAAAGGATAATATGATTCATGTAATGACTCTTTGTTACTAGAAAGGAGAAACACCAAATTGAATAAGAAACGAGTTCATAATGGGAAACAAAAATTCTCAAGTGTTGTAATAAGATGATTGAGGACTGAGAGTGATGGAAATGAACAACAATGGGAGGAGTCACGTGGGTATGGAGGGAGGTTTGGATGATAGTGCAAGTCGTTGTGCATGTGTGCAGGAGGGCCGTATAGCAAGGCTGGAGGAAGGTATGGCTGCAGTAGCTTTGGCACGTGGGATTTTCAGTGGTCTAGTGTCCAAATTTGCAAGAAAATTAATGATAGAGGATAGCGATGTAGGGGAGAAGACTTTTGGAGGAGGAGGAGACATGCAGATGTATCATACAGACGCGATCCATACTGGTACAGACTTAGGTGTACGACAATAGGAATTTGTTGTGGATTTGTATGGTAATAGGAAAGGTTTTGGAGATGCCAATGTTGATGTGGAGTTTGTAGGGCATGCCTTTGGTGATTGTGGGCGTCCTTGAATTCCTGGGTTTGATAATGTGTACTAGTGTCAAAGCCATTTAAGGGAATGTTGTACTCTTGACTACTTTCCTTTGAACCTGTCTAAGACTGACGGTGGTGTTTGGGTAGTGGTGCACTTCTTGAACGCCAAGTTTTGAGAAGGGTTCTTCTGCTCCCTTTGTAGAAGGTAACATGAACACCTAAGGGGGTGAGCTTGTGATAAGCTTGAGTGCAGATTCTCAAACTATGGTTATCCCTATGCCTGTAGATGAGCCTTTTATGCTTGGAGGGTGCAATTGAGCAAGCTAAGGGTCTAGGGCTTGTAGTGCCAAATGGAGATAGGAATTTGGTGGGTTGTGGGGGAGGACTCTCTGAAAGAAAGCTAGCCTCTAGTGAGATTCTAGTGCATTCTCATGTGGCACCCATGCTGTTAGTTTTTAGCTCGGTTGGTGTCTCAGCTGTGCCTATGTGTCTTAGGCCAGCTGATGGACACCTTAAACAGCCTAGATCATCTTTTTATTTTCAGCTTAAGTTAGACTTAGGCTTGCAACAAAAAATTCATCTTTGAGTGGAATGTGGGGCCCAAGGAGAGAGTGTGCACCTCTGAAGGTGGCTGCTAGTGGAGTCTCGAACCCTGTCCAAGGGGGGTGCACCACTTAGTGGAGAGTGGGGTTCAGCAGCCCCAAATCTCAGCCATTGAGGCCAAGACTTGGCACACATCTCAAAGGAAATGGGGGCCTGCTAGGGAAATAAAAGGAGGCTGAGGGTGGAGGACAGAACACATTTTCATTTGTGAGTTGAGCAAGTGAGCAGAAGGAGGGGTGCTTGAGGCTGAGGAAGGAGGGAGAACTGTGCTGGAGCAAGCAACAAGCTGAGGAGAGCGAATCTGGGAGTGAAAGGCAGCTGGAAGAGGTCAGGAACAGGGCCATATTAGGTTGCCATCACCAGGCTCCACTCAGGCCGAGTTTTACAACAGCAAAAGGGGCAAGTTAGGGCTCTACGTCTTCATCCAGGACTGTCCAGATTCAGCCGTACTGTCCAACAGAGAATAGGGCTGAATTTTGGCTGTTTAATGTAACTGTAAACAATAGCAAATATTTAATAGAAGTAAAGGTCAAATAACAAAAGCTCAAAATACTCGAGGAAGAGCCAAAAGCACTATTGCAAGGACTTGCATACCTAAGCAAATTGCACCTACAAATCCCATCTTATGAAGGGAAAGATCTCTAATGAAAACTGTGCTGATTAGATATGTGAAATTGTAGATGTACAACAGCGGGGGAAACCTGTATATATACATAAAGAGAGAGAACTAAATGTCCAAGTTAAGGGAAATTGGGTCCTGATTACATGAAAGTGGCCTTTTACAACCATTGAATTATAATATCATAAATACTTGGACTAAAAGATCATTACAAAATTATGGGCTTGCATAATATAGCTCATGTATATAGATTTTATGTGCATGATAAAAATGTTGTGTTTGTTGAAATCATAGATCTATGGTGAAAACTTCAGCAAACTCTAATGTAGCCAAGTATGACACTTAAAGATTCTTAACAGCACTACTCAAGAGAGATCATATCAATAGGAGCGTGTGCACGCGAGAGAGAGAGAGAGAGAGAGAGAGAGAGAGATGGTGCCCATAGGCACAAGAATCATGTCCGTAGGCTAAAGAATCAAGCAAAAGATCAATACAAGATGATCAATACAAGATGATGTTACAAATGAGGCATTAGTTGTGTATTTATACACAACTCATGATGTGGGGCATCTCCTTCCATGAGGGGGATATGGGCCCACATAAATGATTAGGCAGACCTTACTCATAGAACTACTCAACTCTTGAGGAAATGCCACCATTGAATTGCTCATCATTTGGAGAGACACAATACCGATCTAGCCATCTAATAAGGAAGTGCTAAAAGGAGGCATAAGCACAAGAGAGAGTACATGTAAAGAGTTCGTCGTAACTAAAAGAATAATCTACCGTAGTCGAAGTAAGAGAGATTGGGTATATGATGATTAACTCAATACCAAAGTGGACTTAATGAGTTGAAAGAATGCTGCCACCAAATTGTTGATTTGTCGGAGAAAACTATCATTGACCTACTCATCCAATGGAGGAAGGCAGGGAGACATATCCCTATCATACTGCACATCTATTGGGTGAAGGAGTACTAGAAGAAACAACTTGTATAGAAATGAAGAATGTAGCCACCGATATGCTCATCTGTTGGAAACAACTGTCACTGACCTGCTCATCCAATGAAGGAGGGTGAGAACATATACCCCTACCATATTATGCATCTACTGGGAGAGTGGTATTGAACTGTCCATCTAAAGAGGTGTTGGAAGAAATGTCCTATAATAGAGAGGAGATAGGAGTACTCACCTCAAAAAAGATCAGTGGTAGCTGAAGTGAGGGTGAGAAGATCCAACTCCATATATCTGAAAGAGCTTGAATATGACCAAACATGCTCAAATACAACAGGTGTGTGGGTTTATGGACATTGAATACTGAGCACAGGTGCATTTGAGAGAGAAGCTTAGAAGGAAGCTCAAATATAAGATGAGAGTGGGTTTATAAATAGCCTTCTCCCAATAAATAGTGGCCATGGCCAAAATATAGAATATAGGTGGCTGAAATGCAAATGAGAGTTGTTGTGTGGATAACCAACTCAAAAATATGGTCGACCATAGTTGAAATAAAGAAGCGAGAGGGTTGATGGGTACTCATCTCAACATAGGGTTAGCCCTATGCATAACATCCTCCCTGAAGATAGACAAGAGGCTAGGAAGAGAAAGCATTAGATAGCACCTTCCCCTTGGAATGTTGAACGTGGGCTGTTTATTTGTCACCGTATTCAAAGTGCTACACATTTAAGTGTCCACTCGAAACATTGGACGTTTCAAAAACTCCATAAACAGTTTATTTCCAGAATTACAAACAGCAAGCATCTCATTCTTATGGAAGTGACAGTGTTAAGCAACTTTTGATGAGGCAAATATTGTGTTCGACTTAGGAGAAGAGCCATTTTTAAATCAGATCTGGCTATACAATTCCAGCCACAAAAACCATTTTTAGGAAAGATATACATCTTGAAGTTGGAATAAAAGTAGACATTCTAGCTTTCCTTGCTTACGTAGGAAGGGGGATCTTGTCCGCTCATTGGGTCCTTGATGTAACATTTTTGATGTACAACTATATTAATTTATAGTAAAATATATAGATATTTTCATTAAAAGAAAACCTTGACTAATTTTTCAAATAGGGTAGTTAGGGTATGCTTTCTTATCCTGTGTATTTAAGTTAAAGCTTGCAAGTGAAATTTACAAAGTTCTCTTCTTATTTTGCAGCCAGAAATATTGGCTTATGTGGAGCTCTTTGCACAGTTTACTTCAGAAGAATTCCCAGATGATATTGCTGAGGTACATCTCCTTGGCTTTACTCGGAAGAATTCCAAGATGGCTGTTCTGTGCATAGTTGAAATGGAAAAATATATGATAAATTCCTTTGAGAAACTCTCTAGGGTCTGATGTGCTTAAAGGGTTGCTTTCACAATAGTCACCTTGCATTATAAGGGATTTTACTTATTATGCTGAACGAAACCATTCTTATTTTCTGCAGCTAGTGCATAGTCATTATCCAAATGGGGAGGCTTGTCTCTTGGATGATGTCTTAGGTATTTCAAATTTTGTATATTTTTTCTTCTCTTATTTGTCAAATCATTTGCTATTTTGCATGGCAACTACGTTCTTAGTCAAGTTTCTAAAGTTTGAGTGTGTTGTCATTTTGGCTTCTAGCTATATTTGTCCTTCACCATCCAGAGCATGGCCATGCAATTATTCATCCATTGCTGTCATGTATCATCGATGGAACATTAATATATGACAAGAAGATGCCTCCATTCAGTTCTTTTACTTCTTTGTTCAGCCCATCTAGTGAGGTACGCCTTGTATTGTAGATGTTCTGAAGTTCATTATCTTTCTTTTGTCAGCTATACAAGTCTCCCTTTTGTTTTTCGTAATTCTTATATTTTCCAGTCAATTACGGTGGACCAACTATTTTCAATGTCCATTTTCACTATTGAAAAAATTCATTCCATTGGTTGCCTTTGCCTTTTCATGTGTTTCGATTGGGCAAGGGTGATGTGATGTGTTATGCTGTGCCTCATGACAGCATTTTCTTTTGCAGAATGACTATTCGGAGCAATGGGCTCTTGCATGCGGAGAGATATTGAGAGTATTAACACATTACAACCGACCAGTTTACAAAGTTGATAGAACACATAAGCAGGAAACAGAAAGGTGTGTTAGTGGGAACAGTGCAAGTACGAGTAACAGTAGAGAGAACGGAATTTCAGGTCATTCTATCAGACAGGACCAAGACAAGAAGCCCTTAAGGCTCTTGACCCCATGGATTACAGATATTTTACTTGCAGCACCACTGGGAATAAGGAGCGATTATTTTCGTTGGTAAGGTTGAATTATTTTTGACATATACTAAATAGAGATTTCTTCCTGAATAGTGATTGTTAAGCCATGCTAAATAATGGCATGTCATGTTCTTTTTCAGTCTCCTTTGTGTTTTTTTAAAGTTTATAGTTTAGACCATGAAGGATTCCACATATTGTATGAATGTCTTGAAATATATAGCTTATACACTCCCCGTGCATACAAAGATATAGCTTATAAGCATGTATTGTCACAAGAAAACAGAAAAAGTGCAAAAAAATTTCACTCACAAGCGAAAATGTAAAATGGTAAACTAAAATAACATTTTGAAATGGATGGCTTATTGTAACTATCCTTACAGGAAAAAGTAGGTACTTTTCTTTTTCCAGATTACAAAGCCCGGGGAAAATCCTTGAGTACTTGCCCTCATTTCGAGGATGGTACCCGGGGTAAACCCTAGAATCTTCAGGGCACAAGGCTAGTCAACAACAATGCTTGGAGCCATTACAACAATATACTCGTTATGAGCTCAACATGTCACTTGCGGGAATTGCACATGGGTGGGGAGGATAGCAATCATTCCTCCCAACCACCCAAGCTAAACCCAATTGACAGGAAAAAGTAGGTACTTGTGTAGTAATCCAGTAAAAATTGGTGGCTGAGGTTATTCTATGCAGGTATTGTATTAATTTTATTTCTCAGAAATGCTTCAGTTGAATATACTATGAGATATTATTTCTGTATATAGCATGTGCCAGGATGTCTAATTTTAAGAAGGAAAATGTTGAACAAGTGGATAGAGTTTTTAGATGTCTCTTTGTAAAGAGGAAGTGGGAAGACAGAGAATGTGTGTAACACTTTGTCATCTTCCAGAAGGTCTATAAATTGGAATCATGTTCCACAGTTTTATAAACATGAATATTCCTCATCTTCCCATTGGCGAGAATGGTTTAGGAACTTGTTTTATGAAGTTAAAGGATATTGAAAGAGCTTCCATATTCAAAGCCCATCTAAGTTTGCAGGGAATTCTCTGCTAGGTCCCCTTCTGATAAAATTTGCATCAGGGAATGTTCCCAAAATGATCCAGCATGGTTATACTATCTTTCTTTCCAATGCTCCTATTCTAGGGAGTAACTCCCAGTGATTTTGTAATGTTCCATAGAGGACCAAAAAAATCATGAACGACAGGAAAAATAGATGTAGGGCTCCTACAAAAGAAATCCTAATTGGTCCTTCCTGAAACATCTTTGGACTTCCACTCCCGCTTTGGTTTTGTGCCACATCAAGTGCTTCCCAACAAATGTCATATGATTTTCATTGTATCAGCTTCTGTTCAATCACAAGAGGATCTTGAATATGTCAAATAAAGGTCATTTAGAGAGGATGGGGTGTCCTAAGTGTATGTGAATGATGTATGTGAATGAATGGCTTTTAGGTACCTTTTCAAGGGGACACATTGTAAATGAAGTTAAACCACAAGAAGGAAATCATAACAGCTGTACTTCTCCACTGCACTGATCTCCAAATGAATATAGTTCTATGATTTCTGCGGTATAAGAAACCTATGTGTTTCGCTTAATCAGGAGCCTTTTTGATTGCCTATGACCATCCTTGAAGCGGGAATTTGTTAAAGCAATAAAGTGTTTAAATCTCCATGATGGTTGAGAGGACAATCTAGCCTCGTTTGTTCTTGGCGACGAGTTTTTGTGTACAGTGTACTGTCCAGTTTGTTTTCAAAAACTAAATAGAAAAGAAGGAAAGTATATATGCATGCATTATTCTTGTAAGCATGTCTTACTTGATTGGGTTTACTTTATGCTTTCAGGTGTGGTGGTGTCATGGGTAAATATGCTGCTGGTGGAGAGCTAAAGCCTCCAACAACTGGTTTGTTGCAAAACCTTAAAAATTTCATATGCCAAACTATAATTAATGCTAGAAGCCTTCCATATGTAGTATTTTGCTATTGTAAGAAAGTGCATCCTCATATAGTCTTTCATTGTGCAATCTTATATCTTTATGACTTGGTAGGCATATTATTATTTGAAGAAGTCGCATGTCAATATTTCGATGCCCCCTCAGAATCAATGGTTGATCACGTGGGTATCTGTTTCTTTCTTTCTTTTATCTCTCGGTTTGGAGATTTCTGCAAGGATGCTTAAATCAAAGGCTCATTACTAGTGTAAGCATAAAGCCCTAGCCTAAAGAAAAATGAATTGCAGGTAGGATGATTTGGAGGCAGTCAAATAAGAAGCTGTGTATAGTGTTGTTATTGTATTTTTCAGCCATATGTTGCATTATCGACGAGTATTTGTGAATTGAGGCCACAGTGTGTATCAGTGTGCATATAAATAGGAATCAGGGTGTTTGTTTTGACTTCTATTTATGTGGATCTGCCATATTTATGTTGACTACATGGTGCATGAATTTGGTATCATTCTTCAATTTTTGCTACTTGTCAATGAATTTGTTGTCAGATCCCTGCAATGATAAATTGTATTTTCAAAATTCTGTATTAACTTTTTGCCCCTGGGCAATAGTATCCTGCAATGAGACAATCAGTTAGTTTTGACCCCATTAGGTTTGGAGGAATCCTCTCAAGAGTTCCTCATACATCTTCAGGAGATTCATGTTTCTAAATAAGGACTCATAATTCCTTTGATACATGGTCAGCTTTAAAATTTCGAACTTTGACTAGTCTTTTAAGCCGATTTTCCTCTCTTATCCTCTATATGAGTTCCTTTTCATTTCCCTTAGTAATCTGCCATACACAAACATGAAGCCCATCCTGCATATACATTAGTTCGGGCATATTGGCATAGATGCCAAAGCCCATAATGAAATATGAACGAAAGATTGCTTTACGAGAGGCAATGAAACCAAACATATACGCAAATTGCAAAGGACCCGCAAGAATACCCTTATATTCTGAACATAGTTCCCCTGAAAGAAACATAATGTCCCCCTAGAACCAATGAAGGTACTCGATCTGCAGTTTAACTTTAAAGTCCCCTTTTTCTTCAAATCCTCCCCGTGTGTTTTTTCAAATATATGTTTTAAAGTCCCTTTTTTTATTTTTGCCTCTTTTTAAAGTTATAGAGGTTGTTTTTTTTTTTTTATTATTTTATTCTTGCGAAATTATAAAAAAGTGTGTTTTTATTAAATTTCTTCTCTTTTTTTTTTCATATAAAGATGAATATTCGTTTTTTTTCAAAATTCCTCTGAAGAAATTTTTGTTTTTTAATATACGAAAGTCTATTTTTTTTAATGTTTGAAAGTCGAATTCTACCGTCGGGCGGTTTACTGTTCCTGGTGATTATTTTCCTGGCCGGTGTGAAATTTTCCTGGCGGCTGCAGCTGATAGACCATCGCGACCTTGTGTAAATCTGTGATGGGTGCAGTTCCAGTAATCAACTGCGCTTTTCTGGCCACATATGACAGGTCGGCGGTATTGGAACGAGAACGATGAGAAACTACCTATCGCCCAGGCAGGTGCCAATTGGGCTAGAAAGACTAAGTAATGTACCGACAGAAAACGGGTGGTTCCCTAATGAAACCAAGCAGCCCAATCTGAACACTGCGATCTATAGATCGAAAGGAAGAACCAAATATATTCTGCCTTAATATGCAGGACGGTGTTAGGCACCCAGAAATTTTATGCACTCCAAAACAATACGAGTTCAGAAATAATGTGCACCCTTGTCGAAACAACATTGGGCCGCGTTTCCTCAGGTCTACTCTAAAATGAATTACTCCGCTCAAGGATATATTTGTTAATGCTGATGCTCACTTGAGCCGTGAGGATTAATATAATACATTCCACCATAGATAAGTTATAAACAATTTTTTTATTTTTATTTTTGTAATCTATTACTCTCGTTTTCTGTGATGTAACATCTTCACTATAATGAATGTTTAACTTAGATATAATGTATGGTTACGGCCAAAGTGATGTATATGTGAATTGTATTTTTGAATTTTAATAATAAAATGTGATACCAATTGTTTGGGATATGGACAAAGATGGGGACTGAATTAATCCCCAAGAGAAGAGATGGTCGAAGAGAATGTCTAAGAGAGGGGTCCAATGGGCAATTACCTATGTCTATTAGTATTAATTCAACCCATATTTATGAATTTTATTATCATTATGTATTAAACTCTATTTTTTGATTGAGTGTTCCCAAAGCGAATCATTGAATGCATGTAAGAGAGTGGGCGTGAAAAGTCATATCCCATAGTTAATGAGAGCATGGGACCTAAGTACAATCAGCTTAGGGAAGTGTGTGAGTCAAGCAAGTAAGCTAAAGAGAGGAATTCGTATGGACAATTATAGCAGTTGTCAATTTTTTTGCATGAACAAGAAGTAGAGAGGAAGAATGAGAGCTGGAGCAACCATGGAGGGCGAATTCTGGATCATTTTTGGAGTGTATTTGGAGCTAAACACTGAAGAGTCAGGTTTTCAGGCTTGAAGAATGAACTCTTGTATGAGTTGCACTGTAACAACAAGTGTTCACTGTTGTTTGCTAGTAGTTTTCCTGGCAGTGAGTTCCCTTGAGTTCTCAATAGAGAGATTTCTGGTTACCTATGCTAGAGAGACCCTAATAAACGAATGGGACACCCGAGGTACTAAGATCCGTGAAGGGGTACATTTTTTGGGTTGGGCAGGTCAAGAGGAAGAGAGATAACTGTAGGAGAATACCAGTGGGTTGTGAGATTTCTGAGTTGTGAGTGGACAGTGAGAGACTACCCTCTTTTGTGGATTGCTGGCCCCAGCTCGGGAGTGATTTGTTGTTGAGATTTGGAATAACAAGCCTATGGTTGGGTGGAACATTCGTCCCAAGCAGAGCTGGTTGCACCACTGAATTAAAAGATAAATGTTTTATCTGTTTGTGTGTTGTATTTATGAGTTAAATTGTTGTGCATGAACTGTGTATAAAATTGATTTATATACTGTTGTATTTGAGTTTATTGGTTGTATTTCATGTTCATTTTAGCATGCTGTAGATGCATCAATTTAATGACATTAAACAGTAGTAAAATTTGGTTGTAATTCGTCGCTGAAAGCTATAGAAAATTAGTTACTGTAAAAATTAATTTTTATTTTTATGAATATTCCGCAAGTAATGGACCTCAGCTAAGCTGAGGGACGTTACATGCGAGAAGGAAAGGGGATTAAAATAATACAATTCCACCGTCGATATGTTATTTACAATTTAAATTTTTAATAATCTACTACTGTCATGATCTGCTAGAAGGAAAGTATAGGGGTGAGCATTGAACATATAGGAGCGAACAGTCGTTGCGGTGTAGGGAGGTCGGCTTGCTTTTTAAAAACCCTATGATGTGCCTCAACCCTAACCATACCATGAGTCGCTTGAGTCTGATCTCATGAATGCCTTCGACCTTTATTGAACTAGCTCACAAAGTTCACGCACATATCGCTATAGTTGTTTCATGAATATCTTCAACCTTTATTGATCACAAAGTTCATGCACATATCATGATAGCTGGGGCGTTAACACTGTGGCTCTGATACCATATTGGAACTTAGTGTTCAGCGTTATGACTAATGTTAAATTAACTCCACACAACATTGCATCATGACACACAATATACTGCAAGTAATCAAATAAGTTTAATGTTTCGTGGGACAATACCATGGGTTCAAGACACAATCATATAGTGAAATACTCCAAATATTTTATAATAGTATATTAATATATTTAATTATTATTATAATTATATAATAAAATATTATAAACATAATAACAGTATTCTATATCCCGTTACTGCATAATTTTGTCTTATAGTCAATAATTATAGTGAAATATGAAGGGCCGTCACACTTCCATATATATATAATTTTTTTGTAAGCTAGCTGTCTTTATATTAATATGTCACAAAAAAATTACTTTCTATTAATATGGCACAAAAAACAACACCGACTGTGGCCTGCCACATGGGAAACCAGGTTCACAGCAGTCGCCGATATCATAGTTTTCTTCTGAAAACAGTGCTTTAAGTACTTCAGAAAAACTGGAAACTAACACAAGAAACTGTCTGTCCTAAGAGCAACATAAAGATAAACTTAGATCTGATGATTGAGGAAGTCACTGTCACTCCTCATAATTACAAAACCAAATAAGTAAAATAAATTAAACAGGCTGACCATCTTCCTGTTTCTGACAGAAGCGCTTGGGGCGCTGCTCCTCCTGATCCTCATCCAAACGGATGGGTTTTGTCGAGGTGCCTTCTTTCGCTGGGAAGTGGTCATTGTTACCCATGCTGTGATATGGAGAGTCCACCTGGCTATTAACCGTGATCTCTATATTGAATATCTTTTTACAGAGAGCATTGAATTTTTGATCTATGATGTTCAATTTGTGCAGAATGGCTTCTTGCTGGGTGGCCTTTTCTTCGACTACTGGTCAATGAATGCCTTGTTCATCCAGTATATATAATTCAACGAGCAGAAAAATTTTAGTGTCTCGAGTCCTCGAGAAGCCTGAGTTAGGAACCCATTGCATGAATTCTGCTTCCAGTTCTTCTCTGGTGACCTGCTTCCTCTTCCTCCTAACGGCCTCCTCCATTTTGTCCATCTCCTGTTTTGTTGCCTCCGTAAGATGACATTGGAAATTAGATGCCGCCTTCATAGCGTAATGTCTCAAACAGAAAACAAACATGCAAATGCAAAACCTAACTTTACTTGTTTGCTAAAACAAAAATCTGCAAATTTATTGAGAAAAATCACGAGGGTTTGAAATATTCTTGACATAACTTCGAATGGGCACAATAATCTGGTCTCAAATCTCCTCCAAGCTTGTAGATTAAAAATTGATCACTGATGTAGATGCCAAATTCACCGAGAGCAGCCCACAAACAGTGCCAAATCAGCTCCAAGCCGACTCTGAATCAAATCTTTTCACTGCAGCTCTGCAATCTCCAAAATCAAATGCTCACATATGTTCAATGAGAGAGGTGTCAGGGAAATAGAGGGGGCAGGGTCATTCTTTAACACTGATTTAGGGTTTCGGAGGGAGAGGGAGGATTCTTTTTTGTTTCCCTTTTTTTTTCATTTTATCCCCCTAGAGGTGCGCGCTGGTCCCACAGACCAGTTCATAATAGGAGCCAGTCTGAACCGGCAGGTTCCATACCAAACCAGCCTCCCAGCCCGGTTACCCACCCGTTTGGGGTCTTCAGCATGTGGACTGTTTCTGATAACACTACCTGGCAGTACTACATAAGTCACTGTGTGTAATAATAACTCTATCGATCTCTTATATATAATATTTTTCACTCATTGCCCATGTAGGCCCACTACCAGGCCAACTTACCTTTTTACATATACATTTGATCCCCATTAGGGTCAATACATACATTACAGGTAATTAAAAGGACTTCTGAACAAGTAAAATTTTAAGATAGGTCAGTGCCTAGAGGTAACAGAGAGATAGGAGATGATAAGAGGACTAAAATAAAAGGTCTGTAAGTGCATTTGCTTTTCTAAGTATCTCTATAATTCAACTTGGGAATTAAAATAATTGTTGGGTAATAGTATTGGGGCAGATGTGCAGGTGTGAACAGATGGGGCCAATGCTACTGTGATGAATGACATTCAATGAATCTGAATCTTACTGCTTGGTACGTTTGCTAGATTTGGTGGCATATGTGCCAAAGTGTTGGTAACTGCATACTTGAATGCACAGTAATAAACAAATGTTTCAGACTTCATCAGTGGGGTCAAGTCTGAGCCTGGTAACTTTTGAAACTTGAATGTAGTGACTAGAAGAGCAAATAGTAGTGAATATATGAACACAAGCTATACAGAAGTTACGAAGAGTTATGAAGGTATGAGCAATCAATGACATATTTATTACTAACATTAAGAAGAGTTATGAACATATGAGTAGTCAGTTGAATCTAAACATTAGATGAACAAAAAACTTAGTAACATAGATAGACTCAAGGACATGTTAAATTAAATAAAAAGATTGAGGGAATGGATTAAACGACAGGTCTGGACAACAACTGACAGAGATAAAGCCTAGACTATACAGGAGATGGTTGGGGGAAAGATTGGTAACGCACTTATGGAAATTATCGTTATATTTTTTATAATGCACTTCGAGTAAATAGGGTTTTTATGTTGGCAGATTTTGAGAGGCATTAACCAATTGAAAGGAAACGATGCATGCAAAAGTAATCAAAGTTGAACAAACCAAAGAAAAAACAAAAAGATGTTAAATGGATGGAATGAGATTTCTCATAGGAGCAAGGTGTAGATTTTCTGAGGTCCTATGAGGCTGCCACCTAAGGTCTGTCCTTGACCTTAGTATGGCTCTAAGTTTCAATTGTGTGGCTCTCTTTTCTTGCTGTTTTAGGACAACAAACAGTCAGCAAACTTTTTGCTCAATATTTGATGGTTAAGTGCTCTTTTAAGGTGCCCTTGCAAGTGTTTTATTTACTCAATGTTAGCACATGCAATATGTTAGAATATGATGGATGTGCTTGTTTTACCATAGACAATATCACTATTGTCACCCAACCATAGGCTGAAGCCACCCTCCAAGCACCTTAACCTTGACAGAGAATCACTCCGGAAGCAAACCCTAGGCTAGATAGCCAAACAAAGGGTAGCGCACATTTCTCCAAGGATAGCGCACCAAACAAGAGTTGATCAGATAGTCCAAACCATAACCAAGAGATAGTCCAAGCCAAAACCAGAATCTGCTAGCTGCAGCAGCTGCAACGACAGCTCTCCTCCAAACTTGCGCACAAAACTGGCTAACTGCAGTGCGCACAAGTGAGCTCTGCAGTTCTAAGATTGCCTGCTAGAATGAAGACTGGCCTCCTGTATTTATACTAATTCTGGCTAACTGCTTGGGCCGACTTCTCATTCTGGGTACCTATTTACTCTATATATATTATTTCTTTTGGTCGACTTCTTCTCTTGGAGGCTAATAACCTAATACAAATTATCCTCTTGAGCCGACTTGTCTTCTAGGGTTATTAGCCAACTCATTAGGGTTTCTTCTTGCTTCCCGGAATATTCTACTCTCGTTAGGTTTACAAGTGGAGGTAAATACATCCCGTAGCTACCACAATATCAACACTCCCTCCTAGCTAGGGAGGTATTGAAGATAATGGTCTTGAGCACAAACATACCATTCACCCGGTAGCATCAACATAGTCGTATAGACTATCTCATGACTAGATCATGAGCGCCATCATCACTATCAGTGTCATTAGTTGCATCATCTCTCGAAACCATACTCCATCTGAGTAATCAAACATGACGCTGAATAAGTCACTCACTCCACAGAGTGATACAAGAGCCATTCTTCTAATCTGGACACATGTCTTGGACCATTTTCCTGTCTGGGAAATCTCTATCCATTGATCATCCATCTAACTGATAATCATATCCAACACTGCTGATAGTCTTCAAGGAAATCAGAACAATATCATTCAATAGAACACAACTATGTCTATCCATAGTAGTACACAACCACAATCCAGTGGTACACTACCACACCAAGTAGCACAGAGATACTTGATCAATGACATATAATCATAATCAGTGGAACACATCCACCACAGTAGTATGCATCTACTGTCCAGAGACATACAGTCTCCATAACAATCATCTGATATCAACCTGCACAAAAAAACATTGTTATGATATAAATTGAATTATCTGGGCCATTCTTCCACTCACATTTGTGAGATCTGGAAGAGCATTTGCCCTCAGAAAGTCAAACATCAATGATGAGCTATCTGGACTATTCTTCTCAAGCAAGGAAGAATAACTGTCCTGATTTTTGAGCCTGGACCATTCCCCACTCTGGGCCATTCCTCCGGCGCTAAACAAAGTGCAACCTAGAGAAAATGAGTCCGCCCTAAGGAATGTCTGTCCTTGATTGCTGAACTTGGACCATTCCCCACCCCGGGCCATTCCTCCGACACTAAACAAAGTGCAACCTGGAGAGAATGAATCTGCCCCAAGGAATGACTGTCCGGACCATTTCCAAAGGAAATGACTGTCCTGCACCAACCTCCAAAACGGACCATTCTTCGAATCTTCTCACAACTGTGATCCTCGAAAGAATGACTGTCTGGCGAGGCGGACCAGTCTTCTTGATTAACCATCAAGAAGAGAGACTGTCCTAGACCATTCCCCATGTTAACCACAATGGGAAATCGCTGTCTATGGTACATTAGCAATCCATCGAACCATTTTTACTACGAAAATGATCGTTCGATCTGGACCATTTTCCGAACTGGAAAATGCCTGTCCGTCAGAAATCTCAAACCACTTTCCGAACTGGAAAGGAACTGCTCAACTTGGACCATTTTTCGAACTGAAAAATGACTGTCCATAAATCAATAACACATCAGTGCTCCCTCCCAACCTGGGAGTCATCTCTTCCTTTTTCAATAGGGAAGTCGTCTCCACGAGCTCCAGCTTGAGTACACAAACTCTTCTATATTGGACAGAGGCTTTACCAAAATGTCTGCTTATCTTCTCATCTGTGGAGATATATATTTGAGAACCACTTTCTCTTTTCTGGACTTCATTACGGAGAGTGTAATGCTTGATCTCAATGTACTTCGGTCTGTCTGGAACACTGGTATTCTCTGAAGGCTTATATAGCTCTGGTCAATCATTGTTGGATTCCTCTTTGTTTCTTGCTAGCTCATAACATCGTGGCAAGAGTCAAACTGGAACATATCCAAGTGATACTTCTTTGGCCGTCATGAGTATTTGTCATGGATTAGCGATCCATCATCCTGAGCTTCTGAATAACCATTCTGATACAGTATCTTTGTTATAGAAAGTCTTCACCACGCTTCTGTTGTGCATTGGAGATTTTCCACCAAGTTGTCTTCTTCCGTCTGCATACAAGGTTCTCTTTCTGGTATACCTCAAAGCCTTGAGGTTGCTCTTCATACGCTCTTTGTTTAGTTGTTCTGGAGAACAGTCTTCGCCTTTATCTGATGTAAAACTCCAATCCATGGATATTGCAGATGATATAATGACTCATGTAGAGATATGTCTGGTTTACTGGAACAAACAATCATCATAGTCTTCTCCCTCCATCTAGGAGAACCTCTAGTTCTGGATCTCGCAATGCTTACATTCATAAGTTTTTCATACACTGTTCTTCATCACGACTTTTAGTTCCTTCGCTTGATTGCTTTTAGTGAGTTCATATCAGGTTGGTAGTCTTGTGATTCTCGATACATTGACTGGTTGTTCTATCTTTTCTTTCTCTTTTGGAATCTTCATGTTCTTTCTCATGTTTCTCTTTTAGCTCTTGAGTTCATGGAGTTTTCTATAGATTCCATGCCCTGAAGATTTTGGGTTATCTTGCAGCTATTACTTATGTAATAACTTCCACATGATTTGCTTGATGTACTTCATTCTTTCATGTGTATTGTCTTGTCTTTAGAGGAAGAAGTCTGTTTCATCTTGCTTAGTCTTCTTTGAAGGTTCCTTTTTTTTGGCAACTGATGCTTCGTGTGTCTCCTTCCTTTTCTTTAGCTTGGGACAATGATTCTTGTAGTGACCATATTTTCGACAGTTGAAGCATTGTATTTCTGACATATCTTTCTCTAGATTTGGCTTCTTTCCAAACTTCCTTTTGTTCCTGGAATTCTTGAATCTTGTTGTGAAGGCTTGATCATCGTACTTCTTTTGGGGTTTCTCTTTTGCACCGATCCTTGATTCTTCTTGAGCACAGCAAGTCCAAAGTTCTTCAAATGTAGGATACTCCTTCCTTGTGTTCATGCTTGCGGCAAATGCATCCCATGTCTTAGGAAGACCATTGAGTACTATGTTTACCAATTCCTTCTCTGAAACGATATCTTCAATAGCTTGTAGTTGATCTCTTAACTGAGATATTTTCACAAAGTATGATGTTATGCTGTCATCATTATTCATTTTCATGTCACGGAGCTCATTCTTTAGACTCATTACTGAGAAGAGGTTTGTTAGGGCATCGTACATCTTCTTCAATGAGTCAAGATGGGAGATGTAGGGTCATGGCATTGATGTCACCGTCTTTGAACTTCTCCATAACTGCAACGTTCTGCGGTTCCTTCTCTTTTCCTTCTTCAAACTCTGGTTCCACGATCTTTCCTTTCACGATATCCAACACTTTATTCTTGGCAAGGATGAGGTCAATCCTTGTCTTCCACGCTCTGAAGTTAGAAGCTCCATCTAACTTGTTTTCTGACTTCATAGAGTAAGTCATGGCTTCTTTGACTTGGTCAACCCTAGATTTGACCAAAAACTCAAACTTGACGTCTTGGCTTGCTGAGAGTACCAGGAGATGCGCTAGGCTAGGGCACACTGGTCTATCTGGAAATTAGGTCAATCCCTTCACTTAAGGTGCCTCAATGAGAGGGTTAGGGTTTCTGCAACTGCACCTACTAGTAACCCTAGCGGCAGTGCTTTGGTGACTGCTCCTGCTAGAAACCTTAGCGACAGTTCTTCAACAAGCTTAATATCCTTATGGCTATGCTCCCTTCCAGTGGTTAGACTGAGTGAAGGAGGTGTGGGCCCATAACCTGTTAGAATATGATGGATGTGCTCGTTTTACCATAGACAATATCACTATTTTCACCCAACCATAGGCTGACGCCACCCTCCGAGCAACTTAACCTTGACAGAGAATCACTTCGGAAGCAAACCCTAGGCTAGATAGCCAAACAAAGGATAGCGCACCTTTCTCCAGGGATAGCGCACCAAACAAGAGCTGATCAGATAGTCCAAACCATAACCAAGAGATAGTCCAAGCCAAAACTAGAATCTGCTAGCTGTAGCAGCTGCAACGACAACTCTCCTCCAAACTTGCGCACAAAACTGGCTAACTGCAGTGCACACAAGTGAGCTCTGCAGTTTTGAGTGCCTACCAGAATGAAGACTGGCTTTCTGTATTTATACTAATTCTGGCTAACTGCCTGGGCCGACTTCTCATTTTGGGTAGCTATTTACTCAATATACATTATTTCTTCTGGCCAACTTCTTCTCTTGGAGGCTAATAACCTAATACAAATTATCCTCTTGAGCTGACTTGTCTTCTAGGGTTATTAGCCAACTCATTAGGGTTTCTTCTTGCTTCCCGGAATATTCTACTCTCGTTAGGTTTACACTTGGAGGTAAATACCTTCCGTAGCTACCACAATATCAACACAATATACATTAAAACACATAACACTACCTCTAGATCTTGAACTTTAAAATGCTAATCTACACTTCTAAGCATGCATAAATTTGACACATAGATTTTTGGTCAACATGACCCTGGAAAACCCCCCCCATGGGGAAAACCAGTTTGGAACAGGTACTCAAAGCAAAATGTACAATGCAGGAAACATATACAAGTGAACCTGGTACAATAGCAACCACTCTTTGGTGCCTTGGAGTTCCTTGAAGACTTTCCCACAAGCCTTGTGAAGTAAGGCGCCCCTTGCCTTGGTGAGCCTTTCTTCCTCTTGCTTGCTTGTCTTTATCTTGATCCTTTGCTTTGAGCCTTTGCCTTTACCACTGAGATGCCATGATCCTTTACCCACTTGAAGCTTGAGTGACCCTTGCCCTTTTCCCTTGAAGTTTGCGCCCTCTCTCTCAAAGTGCGCCCTTCTCCAAGATGTGGTGCACACCTAGCTTTGGTGCGCCCTCTCCTCTAGCAAAAGCCTCCCACTGAATGCGCCCTTAATGCTCCTCACTAAGGCTCCCTCTCAACAAGTGCGCACACCCTCACACAACTCTCTCATGTAAGAAGTGCACCTCTCCTCAAGGAATGCGCCAATGCTCCTCCAAGTGCGTCCTTGACCAAAGAATGTGCCCTCACTCAAGTGTAAGCCTCCTCCTCCAAGCTATGGTGCCTTCCCTCACTCAATGGGCAAACCCTCATGCAAGTGCGCCCCTATCTCCTCAAGAAATGCGCCCTTGCTCTCCTCCTCTTCTTCTCTTCTCACAAGTGAAGAATGAATCTCAAAAATGCACTATACCCTCCTTTAGCCTCCTTTGTCCAAGCCCTAAAAGATCAATGGCTTAGATCCAATCTAGCTAAGTCTAATCAATGGGTGAGATCTAATCCAAAAATCTCACTAAGGAAACCCACTTTCCTTAGTTGCTTTATGTCTATTAATTCACCCACTGTGTGAATTAATTATCACTTTATGATTTAAGTGACATATTTCACTTTTGACTTAAATCTCCTAAGTCGAAGTGAAATTAGAATCATAAAGTAAAGTACAAGGGTAATAGTCTCCCCCTTTGTGTTTAGAGACTCATAAACACACGGGGACCACTTTCCAAGGTACCCAAATATCAACACAAGGTTGTCATTGTTAGCACTGATTTGTAGATGATTGGCGAGTAATGGATGGGATGGGATTATAAAATGATGGAGGAATAAATAAGAGCAACGGGAACTGATGGAATGGGATTGTAGGATGATGGAGAATGAAATATAGACAATATGGTGAAATAATCAGGCTTAAAATACCAGATAAAGTAATTAATGCATTTATTCTAGTAGTCATTAAGATGAAACATTTTATGGTTATAGGAGTTTTATGACTTAAAAACATGGATATAAATAGAACTACTGTTTTGTTTTCCTCGAGAATAAAAACAACAAAAATGGATATTCATTCATTCAATTGGAAAAAATAAGATTCTGCAGATAGTTTGGAAACACTTCTCTCTAAATATTTTGAGATGATAGACATGACAGTTCAATGACTTAGGACGATC
The DNA here is from genome assembly GCA_032191745.1 of Picea mariana. NCBI lineage: Eukaryota > Viridiplantae > Streptophyta > Pinopsida > Pinales > Pinaceae > Picea > Picea mariana. The sequence continues at coordinate 137,227 of JASDQU010102396.1, forward strand.
TGTCTCAAATGCTTGATTTAATGTTTTGTTGGGAAATTTGACTGGAATTCTATGCATGAATGACAGCTGGTGGTCGAGGGCCAGGAAAACACCCACAACTTATGCCATCAACACCAAGATGGGCAGTTGCTAATGGGGCTGGAGTCATTCTAAGTGTCTGTGATGATGAAGTTACTCGTTATGAAACCGCAAATCTGACTGCTGCTGCTGTTCCTGCTCTCCTCCTTCCTCCTCCAACAACGGCTTTGGATGAACATTTGGTTGCAGGATTGCCTCCTCTTGAGCCTTATGCTCGCTTATTCCATAGGTGAAGTCTTCCTGTGATTTGACTTTGCTACTTACTATTCCACAATTCCTGTTGTTGGATTGTAATTTTCAACATGATTCAGATTGATTGAAATTTTCATCTGTCATGTTTTGCCAAAGACAGGTACTACGCAATTGCTACTCCTAGTGCAACACAGAGGTTACTTTTGGGTCTGTTAGAGGCACCTCCTTCTTGGGCTCCTGATGCACTTGATGCTGCTGTACAGCTTGTGGAACTTCTGAGGGCTGCAGAAGACTATGCATCTACCATGCGAGTGAGTAGATGTAATCTTGCTATATGTACAGTTAATCCTTTTTTTTTCCCTTTTTTCTGTTTATAACGTCCTAAGGGTTCCATATTTCATTTCTAGTTTCCAAGTATCAGTGTTCAATAGTTTAGCCTTAAATAGATATAGTATTAGAGTGTTTTAAACGATATGTTGATGTTATTCTTGGTTATGAGTTTCAAGAAAGTAACGCTTTTGGACACTCTTTGATCACAAGAGCAGGGCTCTATCTAAATGATTCGGTGATATGCTAATTTGATGCCTTTATCAACATTCAATAGTTTGGCCTTAAATAGATTTATGATTAGAGCGTTTTAAGTGATATGTTGATGTTATTCTTGGTTATGAGTTTCAAGAAAGCAACTATTCTTGGACACTCTTCGAGCACTAGAGCAGGGCTCTATCTCAATCATTCAGTGATATGCTAATTTGATGCCTTTATCAGTGTTCAATAGTTTGGTTGGCCTTAAATAGATATATGATTAGAGCGTTTTAAGCGATATGTTGATTTTATTCTTGGTTGAGTTTCAAGAAAGTAACTTTTCTTGGATACTCTTCGACCACTAGAGCAGGGCTCTATTTACAAATGATTCAGTGATATGCTAATTTGATGCCTTTTGCACACAGCCAGCTTTATGGCGCTAAAAACTACTGTGTTTGTTTATATTAGGTTTAAAATTGTAAGGTTTAGAAGGCCATGCAAAACTTTGGAAAGTAGAAGTTGAAATGCAGACCACTGTTTTATCTGAGGAATATATGTCTTATATTGAAATCTTTGTTCAGAAGGATTAATAAATTATTGTGATGGAAGGCTACAATGATAAGAAACAAGCAGATCTAGATAGAGACATTATGCTATGTACTTGCTCTATGATACATTAAATGTGACATGCTATGAATGCAATTAGCAATGTATTAGCTGTTTTTATCTTTTAATGGTACTGGTGGTGAGAATGTTTCAGTTTTTATCTGTGGGATGCAATCTTTTCTTTCAGATGGAGTTTTAACCACCATATTTGTATCACAGCTTCCAAAAAATTGGCTGCATTTGCATTTTCTACGTGCAATTGGTACAGCTCTGTCCATGAGGGTTGGCATTGCTGCAGATGCTGCAGCAGCCTTGCTCTTCCGCACGCTTTCACAGCCTGCATTGCTTTTTCCTCCTCCTCGACTTGCTCAAGGTGTTGATGTTCAGTGTGACGTGTATGGCGCCTTTGGTCCTTCAAGCAGTGGACAGGAGGTAACCTTGAGTCATAATTTTTCGATACTCTTACTGATATTTTATAGCAGTCTTTTATATCATAATAGAGTTGTTGGTAGTACCCTATATTGTGGTTGACAACAAGGATCATGGTTGGTTATTGGTGCATTTTCTTTTGCATCTTATCTAATATCCACAGATGTTTAAATATTAAATTAATTGTTTCCACTCTGCCCTGTTATAATGTTCAAAATGTTTACAGATAGAAATGGAAACATATCAAGCTAGTATCGAAGCCACGGCCCAAGGTGTGGCCTCATTAATGTGTCTTCATGGACCTGAGGTAGAATGGAGAATTTGTACTCTTTGGGAAGCTGCATATGGTCTGCTCCCTCTGAGTTCTTCGACTGTAGATTTGCCTGAAATTGTAGTGGCAACTCCTTTGCAACCACCAGTTTTATCATGGAATCTATTTCACCCTCTCCTCCGTGTTCTGGAATATCTACCTCGGGGAAGCCCATCAGAGGCTTCATTGATGAGAATATTTACTGCGACCGTGCAAGCAATACTGCAAAGAACCTTTCCTGCAGAACAGTCAACGGAACAGACTAGAACAACGAGAAATGCCCATGCTGGTGTTGGTCCAACCTCCAAGAACCTTGCTGTGGCTGAGCTCCGTACCATGGTTCATTCTTTATTTACAGAGTCTTGTGTTCCTATAGATCTTGCTTCTCGTTTACTGTTCATGGTCATTACTGTTTGCCTTAGTCATGATGCTGTGCAAAAAGGGAGCAGAAAAACAACAAACGATAAAGGTGTACTTTCAAATTCAAGTATGAGAGATCAGCAGGCTATTAATGGAAGCCAAAAAGTAAATGGGCACAGGGCCAAGAAAGAGAGAGGGGCAGTAGCAACTTTTGGTTCATACATTCTTGCAGCTGTTTGTGCTCAGGCATGTGAAGTACAATTGTTCTCTTTTACCTCACCAATGGTAAATTGTGTACAGCCACCTAATCCTGTTCGAGCAGCAATCAGAATCAGTGGACATGTTGAAGGACCACCAAATGGGTTCTACTCTGCTGTAAACCATACAAGAAGGTTATTAGGGATCGTAGAGGCCCTTCTTTCATTAAAGCCATCTGCTGCTGGCTGTACTCCAGGAAATTACAGCTCTAGTGAGATAATTGCTGCTGCTATGGTAGCTGCACATGTATCAGATCTTTTAGGAAGATCAAAGGCATGCATGCATGCACTGTCTGTCATGATGAGATGCAAATGGGATTCAGAGCTATGTGCCAGAGCCTCAACAGTTCTTGCTCTTATTGATGTTAATAGAAAAGCAATTGCTTCCATTATAGATAAGTCCGAATCATCTGTTTCACATGTTCAGTATAGAGCAGAAAAGAATTACAGTACGGATAGAGCTGCTTATTCTGGAGTAGGAATACATACAGAGGTGGCAATTGACCAAAACCATGAAGGAGGCAATATTTTATCCTTAGAAAATTGCCATGGTCAGGTGGAGGTTAAGTCTCACAATGGACAAGAGGAAAAATTTATGGATGTGGTTATTGCTGGTTCTGGAAAAGTTATTGCTAACCTATCAATGGATGGATCAGATGTGGTCTCGCTCCTTACCGTGGACAGACATAAATGGGTAAATCATAATGTTGGAAATTTTGTCACTGCTGTGCTGGAAGAGAAACAAGATTTGTGTGTAGCTTCTGTACCTTTACTCTGGCAGAGGCTGATTACAGCTCCAGAAATGCAAATGAGTGTTGAAAGTACATCTGCCAAACAAGGTTGGAGGCAGGTAAGAATCCATATATTTCTACTTCGTCTGATGGTCTCTCTTCCCTCTCTACATATTTTTTCCATTCTCTCACAAGCATACACATGCATAGAAACACTATGTGTCCCCAAAAACATCCTATGTATGCATGCAGTGTGCACAAGCCAAAACACTAAAGGATTTTTGCCTAGCTGCACACGGGTGTATCTACATAATTTTTTCTGTTTCTTGTTTTCTATTGCGGGTGGTTAATACTTGTAGCTTTTTCAGTTTTTTATCTGCGATTATAGGTGGTGTTAAATTTACATGCAGCAGCGAGAGCCATTCTCCTTGAGGAGGGCTAAGACCCTAGACAAGGTCTAGGGCCCCCAGTGCACTCCTGGGGTATGTGGTCTGGGACCCATTTGATAAAGACCCTAGACAAATGTCTAGGGCCCCTGGACTGGGTCCAGGGTAACCATGCCTGGG
>JASDQU010102396.1:141380-179952 GCA_032191745.1 Picea mariana
TGGCATATAAGGATCATTCAGTGATCTTTGAACTGAACCTTTAACTGAGCATAACCTTAAGGATTGATCTCTACTGTGGCCTTGTTCTATCCTCTAAGGTAAGGCAGGTACAAGGTATGTGTTTCTTACCTTTTCTCTTAAAGTTTAGAACTGTGTTGTTTTCTGTTTGAGCACAATCATTGTTTTCTTTCAGAACTTATAGATCTGCTGTTATATAAGATCTGCAGTTATACTTGGAAGAGTCTTTGCATCTCTGTTTGCTTTAGAATCAATTTAGAGATCTGTTGTAGATCTACTGTTTGAGATCTCTGCCGTTATATATTTTAGAGGGTCTGTATATCACTGTTTACTACAGTATTGAATGAGCATTGTCTAAACAGCTTTAAGATCTGTGATTTATTAATGTGTGTCTTCTTCTACTGTCACTGCTTTCTATAGATCTATTTATATATGCTGTCTATGCTTCAGATCTAAGGTGTTTTGCTTTGAAATTAAAAAGTGACCTCTATCTGTATTTTACCCTAAAATCTAACAGGTGGTTAATATTTGCCATCATAATTTGAAGTTTAATGTTAATCACAGGAATGAAAAACACAAAAGATGCTAAATATAGTCCTGTAGCTAGTGTTTGTGATGAAGAACTTATTGGAATGTTCAGCTTTTGAAGCTTGTTTGACGACATGCATCCTATTTGGTCTCTATCCTCAAAATAACGTCATTTAAATCTGAAATATGCAACATTAATTAACTGCTTCTTGCAGATTACTTTTTAAGAGAAGGCTCTGTTGGTGTAAAAATATTCCTTAGACTGTCATACTTGTGTAATTAGTCATTCCCTGGGATTGTTCATTCAGTGAATAAAATGATAAGGCGGAGTCTTCTCTCTGCATAATGGCATTCAGAAACAAGAATAAGTTGAGCACAAATAATTAAAGTAGGAACAAAGATGCTATGCAAATTTTACCTCAAAAGACTCTAGTTGAACAAACCAGAAATAATGGGCTAGATGAAAGTTTCCCTGTTAGAATTTTGAATGAAAAAGCTCCTTGATATCGGTCAATCAACTTGGTTGCCTTATAAGGGAAGTCAGAAAAATCGATGTTGAAGGTGGTCCTTGATAGCTAAGAACCAGTTTTGCAATGTAAACTTTAAATAAGAAACTTTAGTTAAAGAAAGTAGTCAAATCTATCAGCAACCTACATTATCTCCAGCAGAAACCAATCTCTATAAGAGAGAAGGGCACAAATTCAAGACTCTAGATTTAGTACAGGTCGTCTTAAAGCAAAGTAGGAATCTTGACTTGCCTTTACAGCTCGGTTTGTTGAGAACATGGCTTATCTGTTGAGCAGAGCAGCTCATTTAAACTTTGGATTCTGAATCCTTTTCTGAAATAATTCAACTGTAAAAATAATTCCTTAGGATCTTTTAATCAATCTCTGCTCAATACATGATCAGGTGTGTGTATTGGATACATGTCTGCCTAAGAAGCCAATTATCTAAACTATATCTAGAAAAAAACGTCTGAACATCAACCCTTTGATCAACAGAATTATACAAGTTTGAAGTGAGAAGTCCATGTGATAATCGTGGTTAGACTACTAATAAATTACTTTTAAGATGACAATTTTTTTTTATACCCTATAATTATAATATTACTAAATTCTAAACATCTGTGTTACCAGAGATGAGAAATGTGAATTGAAACAAGAAATGGGTTCAGAGCAAGAAACTAAAATTCTCAGGTTTTGCGATAAGAAATGTTTTAAGGTTTTCTAATACATAGGTAAGAATAATTAAAATTTTTAACTTATGATACTCATTATACAATTTTTTTTGCAAATCATTTAAATTTCTCAAATAAAAAAAGAGATACGATTCGTATTCATGACAAAAACCAGGCTATCCTCAATAGCGTGATTCGTATTCATAACAGAAAGTTTGCAACAATGGCAATATTAAAATGCTCACTGTTCTGTTCATGAATGATAAATCAGTCCACAAATAGTCTAATATTTGAATTACATATCATCCATTAGCTCTTCTGGAGTGCAAGAGCCAGATGCACTACTTTGACCATGATAGTATTATGACTACAACCTTCTAACATTTCTTCCGCATTTGCTTGCATCATCTCTCATACTGAGAAACACCATAATCCCACATCCTCCTGGTGGGTCCAACAAGGTAGTCTCCCTGTTATTGTAATAAAAGGTAAAGATTTAAGTGGGGACACACCAAATCTTGAGCCTTTTGTGAGGTTAAGGCAAGTCCTCTTCACAACATGGATGAAGGAATTCTCATTCCATTTTTGCTTGCAGGCCGATGAACTAGTCACATGCTTAGCGACATGGAGGTGTGATTAGAATTTAATTATATAAACTTGAATAAAGAAATGTATATGGATTTTTAACTTTAATCATTAATGAAACTGGAAACTGATATATTAATGAGACCTCCATGGTTGATATTTGTCCAACCATTTGAGAATGTCATGATGGTTTCTACTCTCATATCATTCTTCAAAATCCCTCCAATTCTCTCTAATGTCATGAATCCTCACTTCAATGTGAGGCTTCTCTTTTGCCAAAATTTATGTTCTCATTTTCTCAAAACTAGGGGGGTTTGTATCCTTTGGGTGCATTGTTGACCAAATTTTCTGCCATCTTTCAAGAAGGAGACCTATGCACATTGAATATCATGCCATTTGCGAAGAAAAACCTTCCAATGACGCATCAATACTTTTTGTACACTCTCTTACATTCCAAGGGTGGTTAAGTGGTGGAAGACCATGGCATTGAAGAGTACAATTGTGGGGGCTCACATTCAAAAGTTTTGAAATCACATAGTCTAAAATTGAATAGAGGTTTAGTTGTTAGAGAGTTCCATGACCATGCTGTAGTGAACAAAGGACAAACTTTATAACATATGCCATATAGTTGTGTGTTATACCAACCCAAGTATAAGACACGAAGAGCTAAGGTCAAGCATAGCTTGAGAGGTATGATAAAGCCAAAGTTTGTGGTTACATGGATCTGTTTCATAACCGAGCAATACCAAGGCTTGAAATTAGAAGAGCAGACTTGTAGGGAGGTGCAATGCCTTCTGTAGTTGAGGAGTTGTATGACTGTCCATGCTCCATGAGAGCCACAACTCTGTAACATCTATGTACTTTGAGGTTTAATAAATAAGCTTAATCTTTCTTGCTAGAGTTTTTCCTTCCATGGGTTTTCTCCATGGTAATTTTGGTGTCTCGTTGTATAAATGTATGCATTTCTATTGTTACATGATTCATTGTTGCACATCATAGTTGTAAGCTAAATTGCACATTCAAAAACAATAAGATAATCTCCAAAACAAAATTGTAGGAACAAGCAAACTCTTGTACACAAAACTCTAAGATGTAGATGGCAGTACAACTGTAACAAACATCTGAGACATAATGCACGTATGTTGAATTTTAGTAGCATGATCATTGAATTAGCAACAGAAAAAATCAGATTTGTGTGAAGAATTGTTCGCAACCATAATTTGGTTGGTCAAGTTTTAGATCACAAACATATCACGAACAATGTTAATTCCTCTTTTGAAGAAACACAAGGTTGAGAGCCAAGGTGATTCAGCCAAAGGTTTGCCTTCATGTAAGAGGATAGGTGACCACCACATCAAGTGTTTGTTGAAATCAAATTTGAACCATTGACCTTTGCTATTTAATAATTGCTTAATGGTCTTTTGGGCCTTGCAAATACTCTAAACAACAAAGCCTCCTTTAACTTTAGCAACAATTGGGGTGTGCTGAGTATTATAGCTTGGACAAGAGCTTCCACACAAGGTCCATGTGAATGTATGAGAAGTGGTTTGAGATATTTTCGAAAAGTAAATTCTATTTTGTAATTCACTTTAGTTAAAAGTGAAAGTCTTATTTTTAGCAGTTGAGTCTAAAAAGTGTATTTCATGCATGCTTGGCTTAGACTAGGAGTAATCTCAGAAATAGATTAGGGTTTTGGTCTCAACTAAAACTATAAAGACAGGTCAAGATAGAGAGTAAACATACTTGAACACTTGAGTAGTTGAGTAGGATCAGGATGAGTGACAGAGAGGGAGAGAGAGCAAACAACCAGTTTCCGACAGTGCGTAGTCCCATGCAGAGGTTCTGTATAGTCGTATCGAAGTCCATACATGCATACGGACTTGTACTGTCATACGGACAAAATCATACCGGTGTCTGTATAGTTCGTACGGATAGGCCACATAACCATATAGCAATCCGTACTCTCCTAGTAGGTTGTTTCGCTCAGTTTGAGGTGTTTTTTGGTATCTGTGCAATGATGTTTTTAGGGCAGCTTGTGGAGGTTTCCTTGTAAATTTTTTGAAGGAATGAAAAGCTAGTTTTGAAGGATTAATTAACTGTGTTGTGTGAAATTAATTTTTATGCTTCCGCTATTTGATTTCCATTTGTTGTGTGATTAATGCTATTATCTGAAATTTATTTTTGCAATAATTAAATTTAGGAATCTATTTGTTTGATTGAGATCATAAGGTCTTTAGTCACCTAGGGCTTGGAGATTTTTTACATAGTATTATAGCATATTTCTCTAATTGGGATTCTCTAGGATTTCCTTCAGTAAATCAAATGCAGGGAAGAAGGACCAACAATGAGAGAGTTTCAAAGTTTTATTTTCAGATTTGGGAGTTTGTGCAATAGATCTCAGAGATGACATCAACTAGCCTTAGGTTTGAGGATAGATTGGATGGTTCCTCAAATTTCTTATCATGGAAGCTGAGGGTTACACTCTTACTAGAAGAGAGTGATCTCTGGGATATTGTCAAGAACATTGCTACTTTGCCTACAGATCCACAGGAATTGGTAGTTCACAACAAGATGGTAGTGAAGGCCAAGCGAATGATCTTTGATGCCATAAAGGATCATCTGATCCCTCTTGTATCTGAGAAGAAGACAGTGAAGGAAATGTTCGATGCCTTGGTTAGTCTCTATCAAAGTAAGAACATAAATAGGAAGATGGTATTACGGAACAAACTCAGATCCATAGTGATGACCAAATCAAACACAATCACAAGTTATCTTTTGAAGATCACACAGATTCGTGATCAACTTGTAGTAGTTGGGGAGAAGGTTGAAGATGCAGAGTTAGTAAACATGGCACTAAATGGATTCCCAACTTCATGGGAACCATTTGTCAAAGGTATCTGCGCTCAAGAAAACCTTCCTAACTTTGAGAGGCTTTGGGATGACTGTATCCAAGAGGAGACTCAGATGGAGTCAATGATCGACAAGGAGGGATGATGAAGAGAACCTAGCTTTATTTGGTCAGTAAGAAATAAGGGATGAGGTAAAGGACCTAGCAAGGGTAAGTGAAAGAGTGAGGAGTCAACCTCACAACTAGGAAATAAGGACTTGAGTAAAATAAAGTGCTTCAGTTGTCATAAGCACAGTCATTATGCATCACAATTCACAATATCCAGATAACAAGAAGGGTAAAGGGAAGCAACAACAGAAGCAGGTAGTAGCCTCTGCAAAAACTCAGATGAACGAGTTTGTGCCAAGTTTGAGAAGAATTTCTTGTTGGTATTTTTCCTTTTATTAGCACAATTTCGAGGAATGTGTGGTATGTGGACAATGGAGCATCTCGACATATGACATTAGCTTGGTAGTTGTTTTCTAATTTGAAGACGCAACACTTAGGAGTATAGGTTGAGCTTGGTGATGATGCCAAGTACCTAGTAGCAGGAGTTGGTACTATTCCATTCCAACCATAGTTTTAAAAACCATCGAACCGAAACCAGAACCAACCGATTTGACCGGTTCGAACTGGCCAATAAACTGGATCGGTCAACCGGTTTATGACGAAACCGACCAGTTCGATTATGTGGATTAGCTCCTTTTTCCCTATCATGAACATTGCTAGCATGAAACACTTCATGGATATTCCCAATAATCTTGATGACAATCACAGACCCACCAAGCATTGCCCTTTAACTTAGGTCACAACCTGTAGGAACTGCTCGTCACCAACTAGTGCAACTTCAGAGCCTATAGTCACATATGTCCTTGATGATGATGAGTCTGAGACCAAGTTCAAGTCCGAGTCAAAGACAGATGATGATGCCGAGGGCGAGGATGCTCATGCCATTTCTACTTCTAGCAGTAGTGATGATTGATCGTTGATCATGTTGATCAATGAGATAGTGATTTGTAGTCTTGACTCTTGTTAGTATGTTATTTGTTGTTGTAGAGGCCATTTAGAGCCTCCTTGATTATGTATTTATGTTCCGATCTCTAGATGTGTATTACACTTGGTGCCATTTTGATATATTCATGAGCATACTTTGGACATGTTGTAATGCTTTGGAAACATGATTTAAAATCTTAAAAATATTTTTTTTTCATTAAAATTTAAATATTTTTTAAAAAACCGGTTCATTGAAATCGGTTCATTACCGGTTCTGGTTGGACCCTCCACTAGTTCCGGTTTTTAAAACTATGCTTCCAACTCGAGGCAGGTAATTCTTTAGATTTTGACGATGTCTTGTTTGTTCTAGGTCTCAGGAAGAATTTTCTTTTATTTTTGATTATGGAGGATAAGGGTTTTGCAGTGGAGTTCAATTACCAGCAAGTTCTTATCAGACTGAAGGAATCTAGCCCATATATAGCTCAGGTAATAGGGGTTAGATAAGGTAAGTTGTACAGGTTGCAAGGTGACCTGTTTGAGCCTTGGTGTATGACAGTGACATCTTGTGCATGTTGTGGCACAAGAGGATGGGTCGCCTGCATCACAGGGTGTTGCCTATTCCGAGGGAGATAGTCACAGGTCTTCCAAATTTTAGTATTGAGCAACATAGTGTATGTAGAGGGTGCATGCTTGGCAAGCATGCCAAGGTTGCTTTTCCAAGCAACAAGCATAGTTCTAAGGAGATTCTAGACCTAGTGACAGAGGATGAGGAGCATGAAGCTTCGAAGGATGAACTTGGGTCACTAGTGATTTCTAGGACAACACAATAGCCTTCAGGTGAATAGGGGGAGACATGAGCCCGTTCCACTTCTGTCAAGAGACCTCGATTGTTTAGTCAGACATTGAGGGATGCTTAGGAGCATGTTGAGACTCCTAGGAGCACATTCAGAGAGAGTAGACCTCCAAAGAAGTTTCTAGACTATATGGCATTGATGAGCAACATTCTAGATTCCAAGCCTTCCAGTTTCCAGGAGGAAATAGACTAGCAGGTATGGCGGAATGCCATGGTGGAGGAGTACACCTCCATCACGAAGAATGATGTTTGGGACATGTTAGCACACTTTTTCACCCTCCAATCAGATCTGATAATTAAGAAATCAGCGATGGAAAAATGGCTAATTCAAGGAGAAAATGCCCCAATTGTCACGAGCAAGCCTCCTCTCCGTTCTGGTTGGTGCATGCCAACCTCAGGGGGGAGTCCCTATGTACCGGGTTGCTGATTTGAACCTGATTTTATGCAAAAAAGAACACAAAAACAACAACAAATATGCTTTGGACAACATGTAAAGACTCCGCAAAAGTGTTAGGAAAATATAGTTTAAAGTTGCTTGGAAGGATCCTGCAGTGTTAGCGTGAGAAAGATGAAAGAAAGGAAGAGAAATACCACTTAAAAGATAGATAAATATCACAATAAATGGCTAAAAAACTATTAATTCAATGCTTAAAGAGAGATCACAATACCGACAAGAGTGAAAGATCGAGAAAAAACACAACACTTCTTTATTAATGGCTGCCAAAGGGTTGATTGCACCACATAAACAAGCACAAGAACAGGCACTGTGATGTCTTCACACAAAGAAAGAGTAGCTAGTCTAGTAGGAGAAGAATGAGAGAGAGAAAGAGAGGAATGAATGCTGCTGCTGTAAAAATCCGACCCATAACTATGAAGAGAAGCCTCATTATATAGACCCATGAAGCGCATAGCTGTGGCAAAAATAGGAGGAAAAGATAAAATGCACGAGGAAATAAATTTAGGCGTATGAATAATAATAGAGTGCGCATGAGAGAAAAGACATGCACATTAATTAATTATTGAATGATATCTTTTGGGGTAGCTTGGACAAGTACATGTGCATTGGCGGTGCCTAGCATGCAGAGGTGTCCTAGCGACACTCTCTAGATATCAACTTTATTGTTAAAGTGGATTTTATTTAATGACTAAAGTGACCTTTTATAAATTTGAGTGACTTAAGTGATTTAAGTCATCTCAATGAGAGATTAAGTCACAGCCGTTGATCTCAAGAGATCAAGATCAGATCTTGATTGTTGATCACTTTGGAGATAGGGTTTTAGTCATTAGGAGATTATAAAAGCAGATCTAAGGAGAGTGAGAGGCACATAGAAAGTGCATTGGAGCAAAGGAGTCTTTTCTCATGTACTTGTGTCACACATTATGTGAGGAGGTGAGAGAGTCACATACACAATGTGAGGGTGTGAGAGACATTGAGCTGAGAGGAAGAGGGTGATTTGGCTGAGGAAGAGAGAGAATTTGCAGCTGGAGGAAAGATGTTTTTTCAGGGTCGAAAAAGCAGGACATATTTTTTAGGGCTGAAAACGCTAGACCAAAAAAGTGGGGCCAAAAAAGCAGGGTCGAAAAAGCAAGGCTGAAAAAGCAAGACGCTTTTGCTGGGCTGTAAGAAATTTCTGAATTAGCTGTTGTAATTTTTTCTTCCTCTGAAGCCAATAGAATTCTCTCACTTACTGGTTTTCTCTTCAGGGTTTTTCCAGGAGCATTGCTCGGAAATATCTGTGTTCAAATGTGTGTATTGTTTATGATTCTGCTGTGCATTTTAATGGTTAAAACTCAGCTGTAAATTTTCTGCATAGTTTACATAATTTATATCAGCAGTAGATTAAATTCTGAGTTGTTAAATTATTGACATAAAATTTTTGATTGCCGAGTTTTCAAGAAATTAACATTGTATCAGAGATGGGACTCTAAAGAGTGGCACTGAAGACTTTGGCACAAAGATTTGCAGGGATTGCAGGGGTTTTGCTCGGAAAAATGAAAGGGAGATGGAAAGAAGGACATGAGCAAAGTGAAATGCTTTGCATGTCATAAGATTGGCCACTATGCAAGCCAATGTACCAAGAAGAAGAAGAAGAAGGAGGAGGAGGCACATGTAGCAACATCAACAACTTCCTGAGATAAATGAGTTTGCTGAGAAATTCAAGGAGGAATTTTCTTTGGTGTCTTTTCTTTCGAGCAACAGTTTTCCAAAGTTGGAGGACATTGGGGCATGGTTTGTGGACAATGGATCATCTCACCATATGATGGGAATGAGGTTGGTGTTCCTTAGTGTTTCAAAAACGGGCTCAGATTGCCATGTGAAGAGTGGGGCACGCACCAAGCATGTAGTGAAGGGGGTTGGATGCGTCAGATTCCAGCTAGACTCAGGTGGTTCTCTGGAGGTGGATGAGGTGATGTATGTACCAGAGTTGAAGGTTAATTTGTTCTCCGTGGCAACTCTGGAGGATATGGGGTATGCAGTGATGTTCAAGGATGGACAGGTACACATACGTTCAAAGGGAGCAGATACCCATGATGTAGTAGTGAGGCTTGGCATCGGGGAGGGTATGTTCTACAGGGTGCTGGGACAACATGTAGAGGGGTCCAAGGGGATCTTGGATCAGAGATCAGTGTCAGTGGCCGAGTCCAGTGGATGAGTGGCTTCATCCAAGACTGTCAACTAGTATGACATGACATTGATGGATGAGTAGAGCAGATTATCAGATCATAGTGCAACAGGGGTAACAAGAGGGTCTTCCAGCTCAGAGGGAGCAACAAATTTGATGGGGTTAGAGATAGATCTAGGTGGAGGTTCCAGAAGTATCTTCCTCGCTAAGAGGGAGTGTTAGCTTTTGGGGTAGTTCGGACAGGTACTTCTGCATTGGCGGTGCCTAGCATGCAGAGGTGTCCGAGCGACACTCTCTAGATATCAACTTTATTGTTAAAGTGGCTTTTATTTAATGATTGAAGTGATCTTTTATAAAGTTGACTGACTTAAGTGATTTAAGTCATCTCAATGAGAGATTAAGTCATAGTCGTTGATCTCAAGAGATCAAGATCAGATCTTGATTGTTGATCACTTTGGAGATAGGGTTTTAGTCATTAGGAGATTATAAAAGCAGATCTAAGGAGAGTGAGAGGCACACAAAAAGTGCATTGGAGCAAAGGAGTCTTTGCTCATGTACTTGTGCCACATATTGTGTGAGGAGGTGAGAGAGTCACATACACAGTGTGAGAGACTCACAGAGAGTGTGAGGGTGTGAGAGACACATTGAGCTGAGAGGAAGAGGGCGAATTTGTAGCGGGAGGAAAGACGTTTTTTCGGGGCCAAAAAAGAAAGACATGTTTTTTAGGGCCAAAAAAGCTAGACCAAAAAAACAAGGCCGAAAAAGTAGGGCCAAAATAGCAGCCGGAAAAGAAGGGTTGAAGAAGCAAGCCGCTTTTGTTGGACTGTAAGAAATTTCTGAATTAGCTGCTGTAATTTTTTCTTCCTCCGAAGCCAATAAAATCCTCACTTATTGGTTTTCCCTTCGGGGTTTTTCTAGGGGCATTGCCTAGAAATATCTGTGTTAAAAAATGTGTGCTGTTTATGATTCCACTGTGCATTTTAATGGTTAAAACTCAGCTGTAAATTTTCTGCATAGTTTACAGAATTTATATCAGCAGAGGATTAAATTCTGAGTTGTTAAATTATTGGCATAAAATTTCTGATTGCTGGGTTTCAAGAAATTAACATTGAATGCTCTAGGAAATAGGGAGATGGAGGTCAACATGTGGGAGCAGAAATAATGAGGGTGAGCACAAGGAAAAGGGGAGATAAAGGATACAAATAGGGAGGATATGTGAGATAAAAAGGAGGTATGCCCTAAATTTTAGGAACTAAGGCACATGAATTAGGGAATTAAGAAGTGGAGTGGAATAAATAAATAAAGAGTGCGCATGGGAAAATAAAGGAGATGCGCCCTAAATTTAGGAATCAAGGTACATGTGGTAAAGGAAAGAGATAAATGGATGCATGAGGGAGAGATAAATGCAAGAAAGGGTGCACATGAGTAAAGGAAAACACATGCACACGTGGGAAATAGAGAAATAGGAATAATGTTGGGGATAATTATGTTAAATAATAGGAATACACATGCACATGCGGGAAATAGAGAAATAGGGATAATGTTAGGGATAATTATGATAAAGAATAGAAATTTAGAAAGGTCGGGGATACTTATGCTAAAGAATAGGAATTTAGAAAGGGAGGCTCATTAATGCTAAAAAATAGGGAAAAGGGAGGCTCATTTAGGACAATGAGCTAGAAAATAGGGAGAGAGGAGTTAGGCTATAAGAAATAGGGAGAGAAAAAGGTGGAGGCTAGAAATAGGAAAAATGGAGGCTCATTTAGGACAATGAGCTAGAAAATGGGGAGAGAGAGGAGTTAGGCTAAGAAATAGGGAGAGAAAAAGGTGGAGGCTAGAAAATAGGAAAAATGGAGGCTCATTTAGGACAATGAGCTAGAAAATAGGGAGAGAGAGGAGTTACGCTAAAAAATAGGGAAAATGGAGGCGCATTAATGCTAGAAAATAGGGAAAAAAGGAATTGAGGGAATAATAAAAGAATTTAATGCATGGAAAGTGGTATATATGGCTAGTGAAGGAAAATAAAGTAAGTTGGCCTTTAATTAGCCCAAACATGCCCAAAGATTTTCCACCTCATCCACACACCACCTTTTATTAATTAATTCTCTTTTAATGCTTTTAACCTTGGATAGTGCACCCCCTCATTGAATGATGCCAAGTAGATGCCACATGTCACACTGTGTCACCGCCACATGTCGAAATTTGACCCTGCCACTTGTCACCTTTGGAGCCGACCACCCCTGCTATAAATATAAACTACTAAAAATAGGGGTTTGGCCCTAAAAAATAGGAAACTGCCAAGTATGTCCACGATGACTAGGAGAACACCGCCACGTGTCAAATGTCTAAAAATAGAAACTGCTAAAAATATAAATCTCGCCGCATGTCAATGATATCATACTCATCGAATTCAATTTTCCATGAGGATTCCAAATATGCGATCAGATCGACATGCGAGCCTCGATGCTCCACCTGCTAAAAATAGAAAGTACTCTCATGTCATCCTGAAAAGGGCTCACTGGACTCAGAATGTCACTAGGATCAAATTGTAAGCTCAAAATCCTAATCAGAATCTTGGAGCTCAACCTGTTAAAAATAGAAAGTACTTGCACGATCCTCGGAAAAAGTGTCATCATGCTCAAAATCATGCAAGGACCAATTCTGTATGCTCAAAACTATCAAATGAGTCTTCGATCATTGTCTCCTAAAAAGTAGGGTCACCTGCTAAATATAGAAATCTCTCTCAAATCTTGTGAAATTGTGCCAACTCTATCCCTGAAGCAAAAACAACCATAATGCCAGTCATGTACTTGTCTCTGATGGGAACCAACCCCTAGCTCACACAAGTGCTAAAAATCTGAGAAAATCTTTGAATGCTAGCCTAAATAGTGTATGCTGGCTCTTAACCCTATGGATCTCCAGGGAGAAAATCTAGGGGTTAATAGAACATAGTGCCCAAACTGGAGGGGAAGTCAGTTGTGAGTTCCAGATGGCTCTACAAGATCAAGCATGCTTTAGATGGCAACATTAAGAAGTTCAAAGCAAGGTTTGTGGCGAGAGGGTTCTCCTAGAGAGAGGGAGTGGACTATGAGGAGATATTTGCTCCAGTCGTTAGATACACTTCCATTAGAGTAGTTATGTCCTTGGTTTCATTTATGGGATGGAGGATACATGATGGATGTGAAGATAACTTTTCTTAATGGGATCATTGAGGAAGTACATAGAGCAATCTTGCGACTTTGAGGTAAGTGGGAAGGACTCCCATGTGTGTAGGCTTAAGAAATCCTTCTATGTCTCAAGCAAGCACTAAGGGTATGTATTCTAGGATCGATGGATATCTCTAGAGTATGGGCTTCACCAAAATCGAAACAGATCCTAACTTATATGATATATTTGTTCAAACTGATCTTCTTATTTTGGTGTTGTATGTAGATGACTTATTTTTGACAGGTGCAGAGAAGCTCATTGCAGAGTGCAAAGCAGACATGGCAGCTGAGTTCGAGATGAAGGACATTGGCATGATGCATTACTTCTTGGGTTTGGAGGTTTGGTAGAGACCAGGGGAATTTTTCCTTGGGTAGGGTAAGTATGCAGTTTATATCCTAAAGAGATTTCAGATGGAGGACTACAAATCTCTGGCCACACCCATGATCACTAATCCGAAGAAGGTGAAAACTTTAGATTCAGAGTTGGTGGATCCCATGTTGTACATGAATCTGATTGGTTCTTTGATGTATTTGGTCAACACTAGGCTAGATATATGTTTTGTAGTGAACACTTTGAGTCAGTTCATGGTGGAGCCAAGGCAAGAGCATTGGGTAACAACAAAACATGTGCTTAGGTATTTGAGGGGCACAATGGAGTATGGTTTGAGATATCTTGGAGATGGTGAAGTGAAGTTGCAGGGGTATATAGACTCAGATTGGGTAGGCAGTGCAACATATAGGAAGAGCACGTTAGGGTGTTGCTTTAGCTTGGGATCAATGATGATATCCAGGTCCAATAGAAAGAAAAATTTTGTGGCACTTATCCTGGTCCAAGCAACCTCTAAGAGTGTTTATCTAACCCTTGAGAAATAACTAGAAAATCACAAGAAGAAAAGTATATACTCAATAGAACTCTATAGCCAAGCTTCTCATTAATCTCCAACGATTGGAAATGGAGGAGTCTTCCTTTTATAGGTGAAGCTCCTCCTCAAATACAATACAAAACCATGTGCTAGCTCAAAACCATGAGCTCCAAAACCATTAGCCCAGTAAAGCCATGGGAAATACAAATAATAATAAAATACATCCCATAAAATGCTCACAAGGTAAAACGTCCTCTTAGAAGAGGTCAATGTACAATGAAAGGCCACACCAATGTAGGAGCCAAGATAAGCGTGTCCCTCAAAATATGATGTCCATATGCAAGGGAATGGTCCATGGTCAAGTCAAATGGTCCATAGTCAAGTCAAATGGTCCAACATCCACATGAGAAGCCTCCTCAAACAAAGGAAATGTCCACATCCAAAATACTCTCCTCAAAACCCTCACACATGTGAGCCGTCCAAGGAAAAAGGTGATCTCTAGAGGCATGTGGGCTCAATAAAGCAAGCACTCCTCGTGGAATGGTCCAATAAAGATGCCATGTCATCAAGGGGTCCAAGTCACCATGTACAATCATCCTCGTAATGTGTAATCACCCTCAAAATGCATTAAATACCTCACGTGTGGTCCAAGGAAAATAAACAATGCATGAGCATGCATACAATGCCCATCCGAGCAAGGAGGATGCATATAAATGGTCCACGTGGCACATGTGAAGACATGACGACCTTGTCATGGACCGATGCATTGTCACATATCCCAATGCTGTATCACGGATCCCTAGGCAATGTCACATTTCTGGAAGCATGGTACATGTGTCCCAATGCACAATACCCACTTGAAGTGATGGGTCTAGCCTCTTAGCAAGCCATTAATTGGTAGCACTTGGTGACATTTCTTATCAAAACATAAAAAAGGGGGTTAATTTTAATGCTTGCCTAATTCTTACTAAGGGGAACAATATTAACCCTTATACATGCATCAAATCCTAGGAAAGCCCATATTTCCTAAGTACCTATGTGAAAGATAGACAATAATGAGTAATAGTGATGAAAGGGAAGGGGTAATGAGTTCATGCGATGACCCTCAAAGTCTTAGATTCTAGAGGGATCTTAGCATTGAGTTACCACCCTTGACACTGTTTCTTACTACTCCTTTAAGCCTTTTTCTTTAAATGTTCAGTTTATCGAACAAGTCCCTTTTATTTAGATATTCATAGACAAACCAAGTACTAGGGGCATTGGCCTGATAACGAGGGGCATTGCTCAAGCTTAATATCTAGCTTTTGACTTTGGCTCTTCACCTCTTAGCCTGGTTTTATTGATTCATGCTTTAATTTTGACCTTTGAGAAATCATACATGACCAGGATGCAAATTTTTATGTGGATGGAGTGATTGATATCGGGAAGGTGGAAAATGTTTAGTATGGTTGGGATATGGATAGCGCTATCTAGCCTAGGCACACAGTGGTACAAGCTAACCAAAGAAATGACACACTTCTAACAGAAAACATGTTCCCCAAGGTATTACAAGGCAAGTAATGAAACCGTGGAATGTTATGAAATGCTAATAGACAATCGTTAGGTGTTAGCCACTTTACGATGAGCTAAGAAGTTATATCATCATGTCCAAACAGGTATTGATACATGGAATGTCAAGTGAAGCAAACTGAACCATACCATACCATAGTGCATCTATCCTCTGAGGAGTGGGGATGAAAGTGAGCTACACCACAACTGAGCTAGCACAATCATGAATCTGGTGGAGATCAAGAGGAAGTTTGTTTGGATTAGGTGAAGATGAGCATGGCATCTCATGCAATCAACAACATGACACCCTTGCTAGGGTACCCAAAAAGTTGTCACCCTTGAGGGGGTAACACCGTGTACACATATAACTCCAAACAATTTTCCCTCAACCCAAGTGTCCTCAAGTCAAGTGCTCATCCAAGGCATGCCCAGTGGTCCCAATGCTCCTAGGGCTTAGCACCCTACCTCCTGCTACCCATCACTCCTCGTCCAAGGTAGATCCAACACCCATGCAAGCAATCATCTTCCTCAACACATGTGCCATGTAGAAGATATCAATTCCACATAAGATAACCACCTCACAAAGAGTGTACTACATCTAGCACCAAGCCCAAGGTCAAGCAATTACCTCTAGAAAGTTCTCCAATTGTCACCAACCAAAAGGTCTAAGATACAACTAAGGGGTTAGGGTTTCACGATGCAGTCCACAATACAAGAAGGCACTCTGAGTATGGTGTAAACACTTTTGGAGCAACCCTAAAGCTAACACTCTCTCTTTGAGAGGAAAGTGTTTGCACTAACACTAGTGTTCTGCCTTAGCATCTCAAACTTTCCCTTTCCTAGGGCTTTGTCAAAATGTTAGCAACTTGGAAATTTGTAGGAAGATAATTAAGGGCTAAAGCACCTTTCTATACCCTGTCACTTAGGAAATGATAAGGGATGAGAATATGCTTGGAAGGTCATGGAACACATGATTCTTAGAGAGTTTGCTACAACTCTAATTGTCACAATACATAGTTATTAGCTCCTATTCTGTATCACCTAGTTTAGCTAACAATTTTCAAAGCCAAACTGCCTCACAACTCGCTGAACATGCTTGTTTCCTACTAAACCAGGATATCACACCTAACCCTAAAGTTGAAATACAACTTGGAAGTATTCTTTTTGAGAGTCAACATCTGCAATCCAATCCGAATCACAAAATACATGTAGTAGTCCTTCATCTCCTATATACCTAATGCCAAAATGAACCGTGCCCTTCAAGTACTTGAGCACATGTTTCCTAGTCACACACTGAATCAAATGCAGTGGGTCTATGCTGGTTTTTAGCACTTGTTTCAACACTCTCGAAACCAAATTCTACTCTTTTTTGTGCTATCATTTCCCATCATTTTCAAACGTGGCCACAATATTTGATGAAAAACCTGCCTTGTATAGGAAGTTACCACAAGTCAAACAATTGACATGTTTTTTGCACTGATTGAATGGGTTAATATAACTGCCTCATAATTTTAGAGACAATTACCCAAACAAAATTAGGCATGATGTTTGGTTGGCTAATATGTTCATAGGTCATTTGTTTGAGACATATTCTGTATAGAAACCCAATTTAAATCGAATTTTATTGTTCTCCAATAACAAACTTGTGTCTTCCACGGAGTTTCATCATAAATTTCTGATTGTTATGGGACACTATCTTTTATGTACTATGTGTAGATTACTATGCAAAAAAATATGATTAGGATGTTAAATTTTAAATCAGTACAATAATTTCAAGTTAAAATGTGATTTTGAGTTACAACTTCTGATTTTAATATAGATTTAGCTACTTTGTGTTTTCTGTGTTTGAAGATCAGATAGTTCAGTATACTCTGCAACATGTTTTGGATCAACACAATAACTGAGATTAAGACCAGGACTTGTTGACTAGTCTGTTTAAGGGTCAATTATATAAATTCAAAGTTTGAACCTACTATTTTCAACAACTTACCCGATGTTTGTTGCAACTTGCACCACTGTAATTTAAGATGAAGGATGCCTGAGAGTGCATGCTTTTAATTTTTCTATTTGATCTTAGGTCAACAATTGAGATGTTCTTAAGTTCAGTTGCCAGAGTTGTAATACAAACAACTGATGCATCCATGCAACATAAAATTGATTATAATTTATAACTTGCTTTAAGCTTTGGTCTGTCCAGACAGCAGATTATGGCCATTAATAATAAGTTTTGGTGTATTTGATTAAGATTTAAGTTTACTAGAGTCTATAACATATCATACTTAAGAACAAGGTTCACTAAAATTTGAAGAGCGTTTCAGTTTTTGACAAATTTAATAGGAGCTATATGAATGCTTAAAAACAGAGGAATTCTCTAGAACCCAGTCAAAGCTTTTGACTGGCAATGAAACCCTAAGTTTAATTCACCTAATGTCCAATCCTTTCCCTTCTACAGCTTTCTGAAGAGAAAATTAACTGTGACTTCTGGCTAGACATTCTGTATGTTGTCATTGTGGTGAAGGCAGATTAAAATAATTGTTGTGACAGGAACAGCTTGAGACAAATCAATGTATGTGATGTTGCAAGCTATCTTACTACAGTGGCATATCGCTATCTTTGGATCTTGTTCCACGTTAATATTGCCATTCTGTGGTACCTACAGTTTGGATGGATGTAACCTACATTGACAGAAATCGATTTCACAGTGTTAAACATTTGAAAATCCTAGAGGTGCTATGATTGACAGCTTGCTCCATTTAGTTTTAACTACATTTTTTCTCCTGCTAATATCCGTCAATGTGCGTGAGAAAGAGCCTAAGCTACTATCCAGATTTTAAATCTGTCTTCAGCATTTGTGCATCTTTTCTCGAAGAACTCATCGCTGGAGACTTAAATTTAAGGACTTGAGTTCAAACTATTTTTCTGGAATTTTTTTTATATTAAACCTCAGAGATTCCTTACATTTTAATTTCCCCTGGAGTCGTTAATGATAAATATCTATATTAGTTTCAGTAAATCTCTTCATATCTTTCTCTGATAAACTCTATTTATTATAACTTTCCAACCTCTAAATAGTAAACAGTAAATACTTTTTTAGTTGTTGCCTGAATGACTTCTTTCTGAACATTTGTTTCGGAGGATTTTTTGAAGAGGATTTTACTTCAAGCCTTACATGTTCTCCATAGCATCGCTCTATAACTTATTTTAGAACGTCGTTTTCTAATTGGGGTGCTGAAATATAACTTTTAGTATCTTTACCTTGGTTGATGAACAGTGCTGACTAGTCTGGCATTGTCGGTTGATTTTATGAATTGATTAATGTTTCTAGTTTTTTGGTGCTATAATCTGTTTTAGTTTCCTTGCAAATTAATGTTCAAAAAAGATTATATCTTTATATTGCCGAATTTCATTATAATTTTCTTTATGTTATGTCAGACATCTGGAATCTTTTTAGCAATATAATATTTTGGTCAACATCTGAATTTAAAATCTAACCCACTGGCATATATGTCAACTATCTAATTGTTTTCTTCAAATGGGTCAGGTCGTTGATGCCCTTTGCAATATTGTACTGGCTTCTCCTGCGAAAGCCGCGACTGCCATTGTTGTTCAGGTGTGGAAAATAGTTTACCATGCTATGTAGATGCTCTCTTTGTTCAGAAAGCATTAGGTGAAATTTTAATTCCCTATGAAAATTAATGATTGCATATTAGACTTGATATTTTTTTCCATATTTATAGGTGATTAAGTTTTCCAAGAGTTTTTTTCTGCAACATGAGCGGTAGCTCTCCGTGTTCTAACTGTATGCTTGACTTTGCATCAAAACTTGTTATGTGTGATTGAAATCTATTATTTTCAGAGCCTCCCTTCGAAATCTGAAGGGAGTTGCTTTGCCCTTCAATTGCACGTGTCATGTATTTAAAGATTGTCATGTACTTTGCTTTCTACTAGAAGTGTATAATTATCGAAGTGGATAGTTGAAAGATCTCTTCAGTATGAATGGACAGGCAGAAAGAGATTTGCAGCCTTGGGTTGCGAGACATGATAGCCAAGGTCAACAAATATGGAGATTAAACCAGCGGATCGTAAGTCTTCTTGCTGAACTTCTGAGGTATCATAATGCTCCAGAAGCCTTGATGGTATTGGCCAATGCATCAGATCTCCTCATGCGAGCAACAGATGGCATGCTTGTTGACGGAGAAGCATGTACAACACCACAATTAGAGGTATGCCATCTTTTCATTTAGTTTATTAGGATGCATATGCCCGATAATATGTGAGTGCCAACTAATCATTTATTATATGAAATGTATGGAACGCAATTTTTATCTTGAAGCCAATTTGAATTGTCTCTAGTTTAAAATGTGATAGTCAGTGGCATTTTTTATCAGTTTATATTTTTAGCGAAAGTGATAAACAGCTCGTTTGCTTAAAACATTTTTTGTTATATTTGAAAATATCATAATGGAAAAAGATAAAATCATTAGTCTGACTGTCAAACTATATCCTCTCCCTTTCACATGCCAAAATAATAAGGGTGCTATTTCTTGATTTTAATTCCAAGTACATGATTTAGTTAAATTTGTTGTCGTTGTTTCTTTGAGGTCTCATTCATCTCTAACGTTGGAGTGAAACGTGAACAGCTGTTAGAAGCAATGGCAGTGACAGCACAGCTTTCACTAGGTTGGGGGGTTCCAGGCAAGGCAATGGCAGAAGGGCTATGGAACTTATTGAAGGTAATCCCATATATATTACTATTTGGATATATCATTTTTTGGGGTACCTACACGATTTATTTTGAACCCTTTATGGAATTATGTGTATGCAGTATCGGCTACCTGCTACTGTTCAATGTCTTTCACATTCCAGTGCTCATGTCCGCGCACTTAGTACATCAGTTCTGCGGGATATCTTGCATGCGGAATCTCTCAATTTCAGGTATTGCAAGAACTTTTCAGAAAAAAACCACCATTCTGAACATTTGTATTATGGAAAGGATATCGTTGTTCAAGATTGGAATAAAGCTGTAGAACAATGCCTGGCTTGGGAAGCCCACAATCGGCAAGCAAGGGGGATGTCTATTGCCCTTCTTGCATTAGCAGCCAATGCATTAGGTTTCTCTGCAAATGTTTGACACCGCATATTTTTCTCGTCATAGTGTATATCACCCCGGCGCATGGAACTTGGCATTCCTGGGTTTCTCAGGAAATAGCTAATGTATTTCTAGAGTTTCGAGGATGAAATAAATATTTCTTTTTATGCTGTAAGAAATGTAGTACTCTCGCAGAACTGTTACGTTGCAGTGGCATGGCTGAAAGGCAAGCTTGTACAATCTTTCTAATGAACGTCTCTTAATTTCACAATGGCTAACATTTCATATGATGTAAAATTCAATTTTGCATAGGAAATTAATAACTATAAGAAGAGAGAGAATGCTCTCGATGAGGTTTGTTCACTTCTAGATAACAGCCATGCGGGACTTGTATAAAGATGTTTGTCACAGTTTGACAATTTTCTCTGAGCAATTTCTTTACAAACATGGTCAAATTAGAAAGCTGGAGAAAGGTGCTGCTTCATCGTTGTATAGCTTTCAACATTCGAATTTTGTTGTAAATAAAAGCATAGTGTTTTTATTCCTGCCATTGATTTAACACTATTTTTATGAACATAAAAATACATATAATAGGTATAAATAGATAATAATTAATAATATAAATAATTAATGATTAATAATGAAGAGACATGATAATCATGTCTTTTATGAAAAGGTACTCCTGCACGGGATATATATACAGTTTTCATTTTTCATTTGTAATCATCATCTCATATATCTCATTATTTCATATATTCTTATATACATTTATTACTGTCCTTTATGGATTATAACTTACTATCTTATTTACATTGGATGTTTACATAAGTGCTCTGAGTTAATTCACTACAACTTCTATGTAAAGACTTACATTTGGAGTTGTCAGAAATGTGACCAGCAATATCTCAAGTTAACCAAGTGTTAATTCAATAGCAGAGGTCCTGCCAGAATTATATCCAATATTCTTCTAGGTAGATCTATCTATCCATACATGCCGATAGAAAGAGATTTCAGGGTTTTACATTGCAATTACGTAGTGTGATCCGAAATGGATCCAAACAAAACAAATGGTTGTAAGACTCTGTTGTACCTAAGTGCAATTCAAGAATTAATGGAGGTTAAATAAAAGAAAAGGACAATGTAAGTTTTAAGAATAAAAAATAAAAAAAAAGAGAAAAATTAAATGAGAAAGAAAAATGAAAATAGTAGAGAAGAGAGCTGGAAATGGGAAATGAAAGATTAGGCCTTTTGGCCTTCCAATTTCCCCATCTCTGCCTATATCTCATCGTAATTAGACTCACAAAAGGCTTTTTCGCTAGCCAGGAGGTGAGGATGTTCAAGAGGAGCTGTGTAAATTGGGAATGATTATAAAGCCATGAGCTGCATTGCAACCGGAGATTGTTGAAATGAAAACTGAGTAACCATTCGAAGCTGGTTTCTCCATTTGTGTTTTTAAGCTAAATATTGTGTCTTTGTGTTATGAATTTTTATGTGGTTGCATTAAATAAGATGTATGAGTTATTGGTGTTCTTAGCTATGTTTAATGTGCTGCCTGTAGTTGAATTCGTGGTTTAAATGAATAATTCCCCATTATATTTCTATTAGCATTACTTATAAATTCTTTTCCCATTAATTCTCTATGAAAGACAACAGCTCTGCAATGATCTCCATCCATTTCATGTTGGATTGAGATCAATGGCTATTAGAATCTAGATGTTGCAATTTTCAAGCTAAATTTTTATTTCTGCATTTGAAGTAAAGAAATTCGGTGATGTTGAAGCCATTGGCAGCTAAACCATTAGTAATTGGTTGAGCTTGAGGTTGTACGCACCTCCACAGTCTAATTACAGCACTCAGAAATCACTTGAGGCTGTGGGGGTCCCTATGGAACATACACAGGCCGTATGCACCGGCTGGGATTTCCTCTTGTCGTGAAGTTTGTAGGATGCTTTCCTAGATGGTACGTTGGGTGGCTGGCCGTAGATGGCATGACATATGCCATTAAACAGTGAATCATTTACCTTTTACCAATCCACGTAGCCTTTATCAAACGTTTGGCTGCTTACGACTTTGTTTTATATTCTTTAATTTCTGTAGCTGCTCACTGATATGCATCCATATAACGTCAAGCTGAACATTGTATTGGATTGAATTGAGAATGCTCAGAACATGAAACTATGGCCATTTCCATTGATTTGAGTTTCTGCATGGAGTGGTGACTCATTGTATTGTAGTGTTTGATGGTGGTATTGCTGTCAATCCACACCATTATCTTTGTAGTTAAACTCCATCCAAACATAGTCTTAGTTGAGATTCAATTGGGTAAGGTGATGGGTTCATAATAAACCCCATTTAGAACGCTGAGTTCACTAAGGGAATATCAACATTGGTAGCATTGTTCCTTTTGTGTGGAAATAGTCCAAAGACTGCAATTCAATAAATGCTATCTCAAGGAGTCAGAGAAGGATGAATAGCATGACCATATCAAACAATCATCCTTGTTCACGTTGCAAGAACTAATTTCAAGGGGATATTGACTTTCAATGACGCTAGTTGAATTTTTAATCAATTGAATTTTAATGAAGCAATGGTGTGTTTGTTGATTGGCATATTGTAGAGCAGAGGTTTGTTTTGCTCCAGCCTTGATAGGGTGCAATTGTTTTCCTACTGGTGGAATTGGCTTTGGCATTACCAATGTAACATCCTCGACCACCCAGGCTGGGCCGTGCTATTCCAGAAAACACTTTCATTCTCTGTTCAACATACTATAACATACCCAACATTCAAATGAGCTATGCTACATAAATTTTTCGAACTGCATGCAATTAAAACATATACACCCATAATTCTTGCGGAACTTTATATATAAAACGTAAATAGACAAATACATTCTGTAAATGCACGGATTCATATTGAATTAACAGTGAACATATACATGCAGCATATACAGACAATACCCATAAATATAAAAACAGTTATAACCACACAGGATAAACCCATAAAAATAAACACGTAAATAATAATGCAGCATGTAATTTTATCACACAATTGACACTTATCTTGGTAAGAATATCATCAACTGCGTGCAGACCTTCCACGAACCTCTCTGCTCAATAGTCCTTCGGTTGCCCCACTTCTTTTTCCGAGCTTCAGCGACAGACTGGACAGGAAGTCTCAGAGCCCTGTAGCTGTAGTTTAAAACCTTCAAGAAATCAATTCCCAACAATTCTCTCACCTAGAGAGAAATTTCTCACGGGCCTAACAACCCGCCTCTTCAATATCCCACGCGCCTGACAACTCGCTTATTTAGTGCAGCTCCCAAGCTAAGCAGCTACATAAATAGGTATGGGTATAGATACAAGTTCAGGTACAATGATAGGAAGGTACAAAGGATAGCTCCATGAGTGTGTGAATGATCATGGAATGATTGACTGAATGATTAAATGATCGGAGGAATGAACTAAGTCCAAATAATATGTATGCATGTCCCCAACTTGACACTTGTCATGTTGGGAGCTACTTTGGCCCATTTGTCTCCATCTTTAGAACTTGGGATAAAATAATTATCCATACTTTATACTTTAAGAAATATTAATATAATATTTCTTTTTGACTTAAGCTCCCTAGCTTAGCCCATTTTCTTAACTTTTAGCCCCCCCTTTTCCCTAACTAGTGGAGTTTAGTCTCCCATACTCTTTACTCTTTTATCGTGGTTGGGCTGCGTGCAATAATGTATTTTATATTAATGATGAAACATATACAAAAATAGGCCCACTGGCCTTTAACATCTAGGCTCTCTGGCCTAATCATCACAAAGTGGCTCACCAGCCTATAAAACACAACATATACACAAAGACTCCCTGGCCTTAATGTCACGCACACTTAAGATGTTGCGTGTGGTATCCTAGAATGTGCACACTTCATCATTTTATTGCGCAATAAATGCGCGCACTATGCCATGAAAGGTGCATACAAAAATGATATCAAACAACTCACCAACTTAAGTACATTTTCATTTACATTTAAATTTACAATTGGGTTCGGCCTAGGGATATTATAATCCCCTCCCCTTATTTATGCACTGTCATTAGTGCATTAGTGGACCAATCTTCTCTAGGTTTTCAAACGGCCCACAATAGCGAGTTGCCAACTTTGAACAATTTCCCAACTTCAGGGAACCTCTGTTGGCTTTCACTTTCAAAAATACATGCCCTTCAACTTTAAATTCCCTCTGAGTTTTGCCCTTATCAACATAGTTTTTTGCCTGTCTTGGGCAGTCTTTAAATTTTGTTTTATTTTCAACATTTGCTCCTCCATTTCCCTGAGTAAATCTGACTCAACCATTGCTCTATCTGTTGGGTTATCCCAACTTACCGGTGTGTTGCACTTTCTGCCATAAAGTGCCTCAAATGGGCTCATCTTTAGAGATGTTTGGTACCCATTGTTATAAGCAAACTCTACTAAGTGTAGGTAGTCTTCCCATTTTGATGGTTTATCCATCACATACATCTTCAACATATCCTCAATCACTTGATTCACCCTCTCTATTTGTCCATCTGATTCTGGATGATAAGTTGTACTAAAATTCAAATTTGTTCTAAATCCATTAAATAATCCTTTCCAAAATTTTGAGGTAAATTTTAGATCTCTATCAGACACAATTGTCTTGGGTATGCCATGTAATCGAGCTATTTCTCTCATATAAATATCAACAATGTTCACTGCCTTGTGAGTGAACTTAACTGGAATAAAATGGAAAGCTTTAGTAAGCTTATCCACCACTACCATGATAGAATCATGTTGCTTGTTTGTTCTGGGCAATTTGGTGATGAAATCCATTGTTACAACTTCCCATTTCCACTCAGGAATGAGTAATGGCTATAGCAAACCAGCTGAGTGTCTATGCTCAACTTTTACCTTTTGACATTCCAAACATTTGACAATAAAATCAACAACTTCTTTCTTCATCCCTGGCCAATAATATTGGCTTTTGACAGCTGCAATAGTTTTCTGATAACTCGGGTTCCCAGCATAAGGTACATCATGCATTATCTCAATATCAGATTTTTCAATTCCTGGGAATTTGGTACATAAATTCTGTCCCTGTACTTCAGAATTTCATCATTATTTAGCTCATATTCTTCAATTTTTTGCTGCAAATTACCTTGCTGTATTTTTTCCACTAATTCCTTGTATTACAAATCTAATTTTGCAGCCTCTAAAATTCTGTCCTTCAAATCTGATTGGTACATGCTAATGGTTGTAGCATGCAATTCATGCACTCTTCTGCTGAGTGCATCAACCACTTTGTTCTCTTTTCCCTTGATATGCTTTATATCAAAGTCATATTCGCTGAGAAATTCTAACCATCTGCTTTGCCTAGCATTTAGAGTTGGCTGATCAAATAAATATTTCAGACCATTATGGTCTGTCATCAGTTCAAACCTTTTCCTCATGAGGTAGTGTCTCCATTTCCTCAAGGTATGCACTATGGCTGCCAACTCCAAATCATGAGTGACATGGTGTCTTTCATGCTTCTTCAACTTCCTTGATTCATAACATATAACAAACCCGTTTTCACTAAGGACACCACCAAGTCATTCTTTACATGCATCTGTGCATACAATGAAGTCTTCATTTGGGTCTGCAATCCTTAGTATTGGAACACTTGTTAATAATTGTTTCAAGTGTTGAAAACTCTTCTTACAATCCAATGTCCATTGAAATTCCACACTCTTCTTTTGCAAGGAAGTGATTGGGTGTGCAATCTTTGAGAATCCTTCAATAAATCTCCTATAGTAGCCTGGAAGGCCCATGAATGATCTGACCTCTGTCACATTCTTTGGCATTGACAATTCTCTAATGACTTCTATCTTCTCAGGATCCACTGCTATCCCATCTTTTGAAATGATATGTCCCAAATAATGAATTTGCTTATGATAAAATGAGCACTTGCTCAATTTGGCATACAACTAATGCTCCCTTAATACTTGCAACACCATCCTCAAATGATGCTCATGCTCTTCTTTTGACTTGGAATATACAAGGATGTTATCCAAAAAGACAATGGAAAACATGTCTAAATATTCTCGGAAAACACCATTCATTAGGCACATGAAAACAATTGGTGCATTTGACAACCCAAATGGCACCACTGTGAACTCATAATGACCATACCTTGTTATGAAGGCGGTCTTGTTGATATCTTCCTCTTTAATCCTGACCTGAGATCTATTTTTGACAATATCTTTGCATCCTTCAATTGATCAAAGAGGTCATCAATCCTTGGTAGAGGATACTTGTTCTTTACAATCACTTTATTCAACTGTTTGAAATCAATGCACAATCTTAATGTCCCATCTTTCTTCTTCACAGTCACTTTATTCAACTGTCTGAAATCAATGCACAATCTTAATGTCCCATCTTTCTTCTTCACGAACAAGACTGGGGCACCCCAAGGTGATACTTGGGCGTATACACCCCTTCTTTAGAATTTCTTCAAGCTGCATTTGCAACTCTTTCAACTATGGTGTACTCATTCTATAAGGAGTCTTTGACAATGGAGTTGCTTCAGGCATTAAATTTATAGAGAAATCAATATCTCTCTTTGGGGGTAGTCATGATACCTCCTTGAACACATCTTCAAAATCTTCCAGGACTGCATGATCATCCAAATTTGACACCTTATCTTTAGGTGTCTCTTCCATATGAGCTGCAAATATTTGACACCCTTTTCTGTAATATTTCTTCAGCTGCAATGTTGAAATTTTTCTGATGGTTACTGCCCTGGGAATTCCCTGCACTTTCCTTAGGTTCCCTTCCTCATCCAAGCAAGTGAATGCCTAGTTATGACAGTCTAGGATAGCATAATGTTGATCCAACCAATCCATCCCAATTAGACAGTCATAAGAACCTAAAGGTAATATATTCAGTGCATTCATGTCCATAAGACATGAATTAACCATCTCATTAACTTTTCTTTTGGCTTCGGTAGCCAGCTGCACCAACCAAGATTTTCCATGCTTGCTTCTTGGCAAATGAAAACTTTCCACCATCTTAGGATCTATATAACTATGACTAGCTCTTGAATCAATTAAAATAGCAATGGTTTGGTTGTTGATCATACCTTCCACTTCAATCATATGTGATTGATACTCTGCTTGCTCATTACCAGGGCTGTATAGATCCTTGGTACATTTCTGCTCATGTCTTCCACTGTTTCATCTTGCTGTACATTGTGAACAATCCTCACTTTTTCACCTTTGTGAGGACAATCTTTGAACATATGATCTTCTTTACAACCCCAACATTGAATAGGTGGCTTCTTTGGCCTTTGACCCCCTGTCTCAATTGTTCTAGGTTCTCTAGAAGTTGGCTGTCCCTGAGGATTACCTCTGAAGAATGGTGTCTTAGTTCCCTTCTTCCTCTGATCCATCTTGAATTTCTTTTTGTCTTCCCAAGATTTTTGGAAAGTTGGCCTTGCTTTTTGCCGATGATATAGGCATTTAACTTGTCCTATGGTCTCCTCCAATGTTTTGGGATCATCATACTGTATTTTGTCACTGATGAATGATGACAATCCACTCAAATACCTCTGAATCTTAACTGTCTCATCATTGATGAAGGAAACATACTTCAACAGTTCTAAAAACCTTCTCTCATATTCATCTATGGTCATACTCCCATGCTTGAGTTCAAATAACTCTTTCATTTTTTTTTCATAGTATCTCTTAGTTAAGTATTTATTCTCAAAATACTTCTTGAATTCCCTCCAAGTAACACTTTTCTCTTTAATGTGTTGCACTTGCACAAGCTGATCCCACCACATGGATGCCTTTCCCTTGAGTTGATAGATGAAAATTCTACCTACTGCATGAGAAGAATAATTATGCAATTGAAAATACTTTCTCATGCCCCAAAACCATGTTTCTGCATATGCATCCTTCTTGTGCTCACCATCAAATGTAGGAGGTTTGATTTTGTTCATTTATCCTCGTAGCTCATCCACCCCAGACCTCTTATGCTTCCTGACAAGGGATGGACTTGAGCTGCTGTGTGCCCTCTTATTGGAATGCCTCGGGAAGTGTTGGTGATGTTTGCTAACACTTCTTGTTCTTCTTTTCTCATCAAGAGACCTGTGACTTCCTGATTTGCTTGAGCCACTCTCCTTATCCAATTTCTTTTATATTCTATTCAAGCTCTGCATTAACTTCATGTTGAAGTCCTCTTGTTGCTCCTTGGTTCTCATAAGCCTTTCATTATCAACTTTATGGCTTTGGACATCCTTCTATAAATTTTTAATGGTCTCTACCATATTCACGTTCTCATCCCTTCCTTCTCCATGTCCATTGGAGTTTGTTCCTTCAATGCCTAAATGAACATCCATCCATTTGATTTCATCTCCCTGGCTGTAAGTCTCCTGAGCATCTTCCATTAATTTAGACTCTGTGCTGATCCTGATCTGGTCTAGTTGTTGTTAACTTTGCAAAATGTGCAATCAACAAAACTTTGTTAGGTTCACTGACTCAACAATTTCATGAAAAATATGAACCATTCTGGTTCAATAATACATCATATTTATTTCTTCTGATTTCTTGAAACAATAAATGGCCAGATCAATTTTCTGGGTGAATATTTATATTCTACTGTCCAACACCTTTCCAACATCGGTTTTCATGCTCAATTCCGAGTCTTGAGCATAAAGTTATGGTTATTGGAAAATTGCCCATTAATTTTTCTGCTCACACTTCAACTGGGCACAACTCTACGCTGTAATTATGCATTTTTGCACCTACTCCATTGGAGTTTTTGTAGGAGCTCAATTGGATTTCTTCATATACATATTCTGGACACTCTGTTCAAGTATCACCTTTTTCTGGGTTCTAGGCTACTAGTTACAACCCGCTGAAGTTCTAGGCCAATTCATGTTTTTAGTCTGGAATGCTACAAGTACCTTCTTTTCCATATTAAACATTTTTAACATGCCCAGAAATTTAATTCAGCTCTAGGACTGTGTTCTATGGTTCAATAGCTTTCCATCGACTACTCCTGCGCCTCAATCTGATTCCGGAGTAGAAAGTTATGGCTCTTTGAAGTAAGTTGGGTCTTAAAATTTACCCTCCATTGTGTGTTGTAACTTTCTCATAAAAGCTCCGTTTGACGAACGATTTACACCATTAAAAAGCTCTCTCTGAGCTCCTTTATTTGAGCTGTAGAGACAAAATGTACTTTAGTACACTATGTTCTCGTGGTTTTTGAGTAGCTAAAAACGCTGTTAAGGGCCTCAAAAACGCGCTACAAAAAGATGATGTTTAAACAGTATAAAATGTCGGAGAAATTCGCTGGTTTTCCATTGTTGATCACCCTCCAAACGACTTCGTGCGCACAATTTTCAACCTGTACACCCATATCTAGCATGCACAACACCACCACAAGGTAAATCGTGCTCCGCACATCAATAACCACCGTGCATCACTTCTCTGTTGCGCTAATAACTGGTGCACACTACTTTTGTGTCGTGTGCCAATATCCACCACGCACAGTTTTGGTTCTTGCACTATTACCTGTGGCGTGCAATTTTTGTACCGCGCGCTAATATTCCACGTGCATTTCACTCTACACGCTGAACCATGCCAAAGTTTAGTACGCCCCCATCGCGCCAATACTCTGCATGCGCCATTAACTTAACTGTCACGTGACAACATATACCCACATTGAGCACGCACCAACCAAACTCCTCTGCGCTTTGACAATACTGCACACACCACGCACACCATTATTATCTGTGTGCACACCGCGCAATGCTAAATTTAGCGTGTGCACCCGCACACCAACATTTTTTCGCGCGGCGCCAAATTTTAGCGCGCGCACCCGCATGCCAACATTTTTATGCGCGGTGCCAAAATTTAGTGCGTGCACCCGCACACCAACATTTTTTCGCGCGGTGCCAAAATTTAGTGCGTGCACCCGCACACCAACATTTTTCCGTGCAATGTCCAATTTTTACATATCACAAGCTTTTTATTGCGCATCATGCATTTTTAGTGTGCCCACCTGCACACATTCATTTTTATGCGCATCAATTTCTCGTGAAATCCGCTGCAGAAATTGGGGATTTTGCTTAACTTTTTCCCAATTTCTACCATAGACATTCTGCAACTATGAAATTTGCTCAATTTCACTCTGATAACACCAGTTCAACCTCTGCAACAACAAATCGCTGCGGTTTGACATTTCTGGAATGAATTTTTCCCAAACTCAATTCATGAATTGAGAATTTTAATTACTAATCTCGCTCCATCTGTTATGGCTTTACTGTAACTTTAAATTCGACCAATTCTAGGTCTGAATTTGCTAGAACAAATATTAAATCAAGAATATCTCACCGCATGATCGAATTTCTCAATTTTCCCATGAATTTAACAACAAAAATTGGGGTTTTTTCCTCAATTCTACACAATTGTTGTTACTTTACTTTTTTTTTTCATGGATTCTCCGCAACTCGAAATTTGGCCACTTGGAAATAAATTCTCCGTGAAATTTTGCTTCAACTCAAATTGCTCGGCCCATCCAGGGTCAGTGTTGAAAACTGAAGCTCTGATACCATATTGTAACATCCCCAACCACCTAGGTCGGACCATGTTACTCCAGAAAACACTTTCATTCTCTACTCAACATATTGTAACATACCAAGTATCCAACTGAGCTATGCCACATAAATTTTTTGAACTGCATGCAATTAAAACATATACACATAGAACTCTTGCAGAACTTTATATATAAAACGTAAACAGACAAATACATTATGTAAATGCACAGATTCATACTGAAATAATAGTAAACATATACATGCAGCATAAACAGACAATACCCATAAATATAAAGACAATTATAACCACACATAGGATAAACCCATAAAAATAAACACGTAAATAATAATGCAACATGTAATTTTATCACACAATTGACAGTTATCTTGGTAAGAATATCACCAACTGCGTGCAGAGCTTCCACAAACCTCCCAGCCTTAGACCATACTGCTCATCACTCTCGACAGTGGGTCACCCCTGAGATGGGACTAAACTCCACCTGGGTAAAGGGATTCCTAACCAGGCTGACTATCTCAGACACAGGAAAGACTCTGTCACAGGTGCCAACTCAAACTAACAGCCTACAGTCCCTCATTCCTCACATGCCTGTCCCACCCCAGGAAGTCTGCCCCTTCTCTACTCAACAGTGCTTCGGCTGCCCCACTTTTTTTCCGAGCTTTAGCAACAGGCCGGACAAGAAGTCTCTGAGCCCTGTAGCTGCAGTTTAGCACCTTCAAGAAATCAATTCTCAACAATTCTCTCACCCAGAGAGAAATTTCTCATGGGCCTAACAACCCGCCTCTTCAATATCCCATGGGCCTGACAACCTGCTTCTTCAGTCCATCTCCCAAGCTAACCAACTACACAAACATGTATGGGTACAGATACAGGTTCAAGTACAGTGATAGGAAGGTACGGAGGATAGCTCCATGAGTGTGTGAATGCTCATGGAATGATTGACTGAATGACTGAATGATTAGAGGAATGAATTAAGTCCAAACAATATGTATGCATGCCCCCAACTTGACACTTGTCATGTTGGGAACTACTTTGGCCACTTGTCCCCATCCTTAGAACTTAGGATAAAATAATTATCCATACTTTATACTGTAAGAAATATTAATATAATATTCCTTTTTGGCTTAAACTCCCTAGCTTAGCCTTTTTTCTTAACTTTTATTTCCCCCCCTTTCCCTAACTAGTGGAGTTTAGTTCTCCATACTATTTTATCGTGGTCTGTCTACGCGCAACGATGCATTTTATATTAATGACGAGACATATACAAAAATAGGCCCATTGGACTTTAACATCTAGGCTCTCCGGCCTAATCATCACAAATGGACTCACGAGCCTATAAAACACAGTATATGTCCAAAGGCTCATTGGCCTCAATGTTGCATGCACTTAAGATGTTGTGTGCGGTATCCTAGAATGTGCACATTTCATCATTTTACTGCGTAGTACATGCGCGCACTATGCCATGAAAGGTGCATACAAAAATGATATCAAACAACTCACCAGCGTAAGTACATTTTCATTTACCGTTGGGTTCGGCCTAGGGATATTACAACCAAGTTAACAACATGACCATATTTTCATGCTTGTTGGAGAACAATGAGTAGATAAATTTTGTACATATAGAGTTGGAGTGTGTCGCTCAGTTGGCAATTGAATATAGAGCATTGCAAGCACAAAATATACAATCCTTGAAGTAGAGAAGCATAGTCAATTCCTATGTGCTTTCATTGTGATAAACAACAAAGAAACTAACTCAGACTCCGATTATTATTGGTATTTTCAACTGGTTGTTTTGTGTACAGATTATCCAGAACACATAAGCCTTATAACTAGTCGTGAGCAGAGATAGTAGAGCACAAATTTAATTTCCATAGAGGATTTGTGTTGGTGAAGTGTAAGAGCTATAAGTCCCACGTATGCGGATCATAAGGTATTAAAGAAGTTGAATCCTTGAGCATGACGTAGCAGCTAGAACTTTGAAGAGAAAGTAGACTCAACATGGATAAATAAAAAAGAGAAAGGTTGGAAGACTTGYCGGCTATCAATGTGCAGCTTCAAGAAGAGAACATGCACTTGAAGGAGAAGGTCGAGATGTTTGACCAGAGGATAATAGAGATGGAGAAGAACCTTGAGACCTCGAAAAGACTATTTCCATTGCTAAATAATTGATTTGTTGAACGTCAAGACTCCCTCTCTACTATCACGGCAGATTGGGAGAAGCATTGAGTTTATCTTGTGCAATTGGGAGAGGGTCATTCAAATGTATAGTTGGCAGGAGGAGAGACTCACCCGACAGGAGGAGAGACTCACTCGGATGATGACTCAGCTACACCAAGAGTTGGAAAAGAAGGAAGAAACATTGGAAAAACTATAGTTAGTTTTCCAAGTTCACAAGGAAGCAAAGAAACCCTCCATTGCGACTATAGAAGTCAACATCATGATCGAGACAAGCACAACAAGTTCACCTTCTACAAACCTTTCCTAAGGACCTTTTGGCGATTTTGAAAAGGATACAAGAGCCATTGGTTTGAAATTTTTAAGGTAGATGGGCTACAATGGATAAGGGCTGGGAAAAATAAGTCAAGGCATCATAAGTCCCATTGTAGCTGAACCGAGGGTCAAGCATGAAGGCCTAGGTTTCAATGGAAGAGAGGAAAAGACCTTGACCACAAAGATCACATTTGTGAAGGCAAAATACATGGCAGAATTGGTCTGTTTATCAAAATAAAGAGCAACAACAAATGAAGGTGGCAGTGCACTGCCACTCCATCCTTCTTGTGGTAGATTGTAGATGGGAAACGATGAGGAAAGTGAAAAGATTCAACCTGCACCATCACGAAGAAGTAGTAAGCCAATAAGTTAGATTAAGAAGAAGAACAAGAGGTATGCATTAATCAAGACTTCCCTTGATTGTTGTTGCTACAAGAAAAAAGGCCATAGAGCTAATCATTGTCGATATTTTAGAGTATCTTCATTTTGCAAGAAGAAAGGCCATGTTGAGCATCTTGCTAGAAGAAGCAAACCACATGCCACAAGCCAAGATGTTTTCAGAGGAAGAATGTAAAGAAGGATTCTCCAATATGACCTGAAACTCAAAGGAACCTAGAGAAAAAAGGATGTCAAGTAGTCCATGTAGTGCCAAGAATTTTTTCCACCACTACAAGTTGAGTAGGCATTGGGAAGCAAAGTATTGGAGGCTTCATCAAGATATTCACCCCAGAAAATGCACAACGAAGAGAACGACGTGGAGAGTGAAGTATAAAGGAGATGAAGAGCTCACTGCATCTCCAACCCAAGGAGTTGAATTTATCCAAGGAGGCCAATGTCATCAATGATGTGGACAATAGATTAATGCCAACATCAAGGGTAGCTATTGTTAAAAATATATATCTCAGAATAACACCTATTATCAATCAGATTTCAGCCTCCTACAAAGCTTCAACAACCACACTACTATACTTTATGAGCAAAAACACTAATAGAATAAGTTCCAAAATAAAATGGCAACAAAAATAACTCTTAACAACATACAAAAATTACACATTTGGCACCATAAATTCTGGGCAATACCACATGAATAATGTTTAGAATAAATGACAAATTTAAGGAGAAAAGTTCTTTATTCAACTTTAGGGAAAAAAATCGGAGATTCACAACAACAATAACATCAACATGAAATACACAGACTTATCTCACTCTCCAACAAGTTATCCCTCTAGAAAAAAGTGCCAAATGTGTCTTGGGAAAAGAGCCTTGACTGTACGACCTGTATGGCCTAGTACTGTCAGTAAACAACCACAAACAGTCACAAAATTGTCTAGAAAATTGTTCCAGGAGCTGTTGTATAGTACATAACAAAATTTACTCAACAAAACACATAGAAAATTGTGCCAAACTATTGTTAGATAACAACCTCGATTTCTATGCCACCCTCTTGCTGTATGACCAACAAACACTATTGTATGGCCCCTTCTGTAGCAACTGTACAGATTGTACTTAATGCTGTACTTGCTCCTTGGATTGCGTGGCTATCCCTAAGCTATCCCTCTCCTAGGGATGCATGCCAAACCACTTGTTGCTATTTCTTCTGTCCAAGCAAAGAACTTCTCTTGGAAGTCGTGCCTCTTCACTTTCCCTCCAACTCTCCTCAAAAAGTGTGCCCCTCTCTCCCTCATGAGCTTCCTTTATCTAATTTCAAAGTGTAACTGCCCTAACCCTTGGTCTTCCAATGAGATTGATTATCAAGATTAGATCTTGCCCTCATGAGATCAATGGTCACGACTTAATCATTCGTTGAGGTCACTTAAGTCACTAAAGTGATCCATAACATCATAAAGTCACTTTTACACTTTAAAAATAAAAGACCCAACTTTATAAAATCACTTTATAAAGTTATTTTATAAAAACACATTATAAAGTCACCAAGGAGAAAATGTGCTCGGTCACTTCCACACGCTGGGCGATGCCAATGCAGAGGTACCTCCGAGCTATCAAATCTAACACTCTCTCTTAGCGAGAGAGGTACTTCTGCTACCTCCACCATAATCTGTCTCCAACTCATCAGCTGTCGTGGCTTCTCCCTCTGTACTAAAAGCCTCTGCTCCCACTGAACAAGAAGCCACTGCTCCCATTGCACTGGAAGCATATGCTGCTACCTTCACTGATCTATGAATTGAATACATGCTCCTAGGAGACTTCATACTCTCCTAAGCATCCATGTGTGTCAACTCATGCGTGTTGAGTCCTTTGAAAGTCCCGAAAGAGGATTGAGTCCTCGATATCAACTCTCTCTCCCGTGCAACCTACCCATTCTCTGACACAGAATCTGAATCCAGAAATCCACTGGACCCTAACACAAGTCATCCCAACAACATGTACAACCTCTCATACCTAACACTAAGCAACACTACTGTGTCTGGAGTAGCTCCCTCTGGATATAACAATACCCGACAACAATAGAATGCCACTCCAAATCCATCAACCTCCAGAGCTGACACTGAAAGTAAGTTAACTGTCATCTCTGGAACATACAATACTTTGACAACCTCCAGAAATCCTCTCGAATATAGTTGGAATCTAACACTTCCAACCCCCTTTACTGCAAGCTGTGGTCTTGTACCAACACCCACACAATAGTCTGACTTTGTTTCTGAAAGACTCAGGAACACTTACCTCATCCTTGTCATATGCCGAGAAGATCCATTGTCTACGAACCACACTTCTATGTCCTCAAACACAAGACCACCACTGCCTAAAGGACCAATCATGAGAGAAAAATCCTCATAGTTACCAACAAACTTAACAATCTCTGCTGACGCTGACACCTCTGGTTTCGACTTCTTCTTCTTGTTTAGACATTGACTAGCGTAGTGGCCAGTCTTGTGGCATGCAAAGCATCTCACTTTTCTCTTGTCTTTCTTCTCCTCATTGCTCTTTCCCATAAGAACAACATTCTTCTCGTTTGCACCATCCACTTCCTTCTCCCGAGATCCCTCCTGGATCTCCTCCCATGTAAAGTCATCCCACAATCTATTCTAGTCAGGGAGTTTCTCTCTCCCCACCACGCACTTCATGAAAACCTCCCACTCCTTGGTGAAGCCTTTGAGGGCTATACACACCAACTCCGAGTTTGGAATAACTTCTATGACATCCGCCAACTCATCCTTCAACTCTGCAGCTCGGGTAAGGTAGGAGGCCACACTCTCTCCCTTGGACATCCTAGTACTATGGAGCTTGTCCTAGAGAGCCATTTTCTAGTCTTCGTTCTTTGCCTCATACAAATTCTTCAGTGCATCCCACATGTCCTTGGTTGTCTTCTTCTAGGCCAAATGTGGAATAAGGTGGTCTCTGACTCTGTCCAAAATGATTCTCTGAGCCTTAGCTTCTTTCACTTCATGAACATCAAGATCTATCAGATTTGACGCAAGCACTGACATGATGGTGTCCACAAACGAACACAATTGTTCTCCTTGAGAACACTTGTGATTCTCACCTTCCACTACAGGTAGTTGGATATCCCCTCCAACCTATCTTCAAACCTAATGTAGGACTTCATCTTTGTCTACCTAACAAAGACCCTTTCTTTCCCCTTTTTCTAAGCAAATTCCCCAAC
Source organism: Picea mariana (assembly GCA_032191745.1). Classification (NCBI taxonomy): domain Eukaryota; kingdom Viridiplantae; phylum Streptophyta; class Pinopsida; order Pinales; family Pinaceae; genus Picea; species Picea mariana. The sequence continues at coordinate 178,471 of JASDQU010102396.1, forward strand.
AAGCCACTGCTGTTCCAAGTGCCAAACTGTCCATTGAACTTCAGAGCACCAACTCCGATACCATGTTATATATATATATATATATATCTCAGAATAACACCTATTCTCAATCAAATTTCATCCTCCTACAAAGCTTCAACAACTAGACTACTATACTTTATGATCATAAACACTAATAGGATAAATTCTGAAATAAAATGGTAGCGGAAATAACTTTTAATAGCAGACATATCTTACACATTTGGCACCATAAATTTTGGGCAATACCACATGAAGAATACTTAGAATAAATGACATATTTAAGGAGAGAAGTTCTTTATTCAACTTTAGGGAAAAAAATTGATTCACAACAGCAATAACATGAACATGAAATAGACAAACTTATCTCACTCTCCGACAAGTTATCCCTCTAGAAAACAGTGCCAAACTGTGCCTTGGGTTGTGTCTTGGGAAAAGAGCCTTGACTGTATGCCCTGTACGATCCATCACTGTCAGCAAACAACCACAAACAGTCACAAAACTATATAGAAAATCGTGCTAGGAGTTGTTGTATAGTACAAAACATAATTTACTTAGGAAAACACAAAAAATCGTGCCAAACTGCTGTTAGATAACAACCTCAATTTCTGTGCTACCCTCTTGCTGTATGACCAACAAACATTGTTGTACGACCCCTTCTGTAGCAGTTGTATGGACTGTACTTAATGCTATATTTTCTCCTTGGATTGCATGCCTATCTCTCTCCTAGAGATGCATGCCAAACACCTTGCTGCTACTGCTTCCCTCCAAGCAAAGAACTTTTGGAAGTCGTGCCTCTTCACCTTCCCTCCAATTCTCCTCCAAAAGTGCACCTCTCTCTCCCTCATGAGCTGCCTTTATCTAATTTCAAAGTGTAACTGCCCTAACCCTTGTTCTTCCAATGAGATTGGCGATCAAGATTAGATCTTTCCCTCATGAGATCAACTCTCACGACTTAATCATTCGTTGAGTTTACATAAGTCACTAAAGTGACCCATAACATCATAAAGTCACTTTTACACTTTAAAGACAAAAGACCCAACTTTATAAAATCACTTTATAAAGTTACTTTATAAAAACACATTATAAAGTCACTAGGGAGAAAATGTGCTCGGTCACTTCCAGATGCTGGGTGTCGCCAATGAAAAAGTACCTCCGAGCTATCAAATCTAACAACTATGATCCAATTGTTTCTTTTGATATTGCAACAACAAAACCCATTCTTGGAGATGTGCCAAAATTGATGCATGGAGGTTAGTGACCTTGGTGGTTCCTTGGAACTCCATGAAAGTCGACGAACAAAAAATTTAAAACCATACATTTGGAAGAAATGACAATTATTTGGAGTAGAATAAGGTGTTGCAATCACACAAAAAGGTTTTCATACATATGGCATTTTTGCAGAGATAAAATGCTTGTAAGCATGTGAAAACACTAGAGAATTGTTTTCATCTTGAAATTAAT
>JASDQU010102396.1:180052-192225 GCA_032191745.1 Picea mariana
AATGACAATTATTTGAAGTAGAATAAGGTGTTGCAATCACACAAAAAGGTTTTCATACATATGGCATTTTTGCAGAGATAAAATGCTTGTAAGCATGTGAAAACACTAGAGAATTGTTTTCATCTTGAAATTAATTGATCCTAGCGGAAGAGGGAAATCCACACTTCCTCTTGTGTATTTGCTGCATATTGGCATATACTTGTTGGGATCTCACTAAACAAGAAAATACCAGAATTCAACTTGGCTTCCATTCGCTGCCAAGATGGACCGTCTCCAAGTCTAAGAATGGAAGGGACTTGCACGTAGAAGATGTGAGTGAATTCTGATTGAAGAGCTCAAATTTGAAGATTGCTTAGGGAAAAGAATCAATGAACATACTTATACACCGCGGGAACAAGTGGAGCCAACAACTAGAGCCATAGACATAGCCAAAACGAGAGCTAGTAGCCATAGCCACGAGCCGAAGCTAGCGTTGTAGTTCGAAGCTAGAGTTGAGAGCCATGTTTGAGAGAAGGAGAGAAAATGCACATTGATCTAGAAATAGGTTTCCTAGAATCTTTTGGAGACCAAAAAGCCTCTTAATGGAGAGGTGTGATCTGAAATGGATTTGAACAAGACAAATGGTTGTACGACTCGGTACCTAAGTGGAATTCGATAATTAATGAAGGTTAAATAAAATAAAAGGTCAATGCAAGTCAATTGGCTATTTTATTTTAAAGAAAAGGTCGATTGTTTATTTCATGTACATATTAGCTAGAAGACATAAGCCTTATAACCAGTGCTAAGTAGAGACAATAGAGCATAAATTTTGTTTCCAGAGAAGATCTATGTTAGTGAATCATGAGTTCTATAAGTCCCGTGTTTATGGATCAAAGAGTCTTGATCTAACATTCTAATTGGATATTGAAATTATAAATGACACACCCTTACTTTGGTGGACCAATGCTTTGGAGATAAAATACCCCCAACGTCATCCCCTTCCTAAATTTTTACTTCATTTTCAGGTGTGCTTTTTGTTCTCAACATCCCCATCTAGTACTAGAATGCCTCACCAAACACCAAAACTTTTGATCTAAGTGCTGTAATGGTTCCATGGTATCTACCAGTCTATTTAGGTAACTAATTACAATAGACACCAATTTATAGTTCAAAGTATTGGACAAGGTTCAATGTGATTTATCTTCATCCTTCGGAAGATGTCTTTATTGACTTCCCTTATCCAATTTGTTCAGTTTGATTTATCTTCATCCTTAACAAAATGTCTTTCTTGACTTATCTTGACTTCATTATTTGGAACTTTGAGAACTCATTAAATCAAGTTGAATTTGGGATCTCTAAAGCTTTCCCCTAGGTTTGCGTTGGCTTACCTAAAATTGACCATATCATAAACGTCTCATTAGTTTACCTGCTTGTGGAAACGGAGTAGAATCATCTAATTGTGTCTTTCCATCTTACCATTGCCATGGCTCCAAAACTTATCCATTCTTAGGGATTTTGGTTTTCCCTTAACCATTAACCGTTATACTTGACCATTCAACATATAACTTCTATCCACTTTTACTAAAAAATCATATGATTAATAAATAAATAAATTTAATCAATTAAACTCTACCATAAAAAATTAAAACCTTAAGAGGGTGTTTAAAATCCTTGTTTACAACAAGCCAATCTATAAAGGATGGAGGATGGAGAATCATAGGTGTTCTACCTCAACTCTTTTTGTCAGTACTACTCTAAACCATGGGAAGTAGAAGTACCTTATTGATTGTTTCTTTTGGCCATAGTTTGAAAGGCTAAATGCAATCTAGATGGTTTTAAACAGGGCAAGTGGGTTTCTTCTTCGAAGTAGGTCCATGGAATTTGTGGGAGTTCCAACTCCTTTAGATAATGTCATGGAGGTTGAGTTTGTGCCATTACTTTACCATTTTATGCAGGGCCCATAAAGACGTAACTCACGATTTCATCACCAAATTTCTATGTCGTTCATCTTAAAGACATTTATTAAAAAGTCTAATGAAGTAAAATGAACTTTAAAATGATTTTGACTAGGGGAACATGTGTTTCCTCCTAAGAGGTCACCAGTTCAAATCTAGAGGGGGGTAGGGTATGTATACCTCCGTAGACTTTACCAGTCAAATCGCTGGGCGGAGGGGGTCTCATGCACCAATTTGGTGTCTGGCTTGGCCGTGACCTTAAAAATAGATTATTATTATTATTATTATTATTGGGGACCATGTCACAAAATCCAAGGAGGTCCAATGCCTTTAGATGCTAGCATGGAGGCTAAGTCTCTCATTTCTATTATTTTTATGAACTAGGGTTTAGTAGAGTTTGTTGTTAAACTAATTGCATATTTGGTAGCCATGCTTGAATTGCGTGGTTCACATCTTGATTTTATCTAGATGGTTGAGCTCATAATACTAGTGGGAGGAGAAGGGGAGGAGAAAGCCATCGATAAAGATACATTTTTGTGTGGTGCATGTTGAGTTTGAAGTGATTGTGCTTAGGGAAATGAGTGCGTTAAATATTGAACTCATAGTTCTAAAGGGATCATAATTTTTCCTTACCTCTTTCTTTCTTCTTTTAATAATATTGAGGTGGTTATACTTCTGCATTTATTAGGCACCTACATTCTCTCAATGACTTGAGAAGATTGTACTAGTTATGCATTGTAACAAGGGAATACTTCTTGTCACTCGATACATGCTTCAAATTATCCGCTTTAGATTTGAATCCAAACTTTTTTGAGGGATGGAAAATAGTAAAATCCCATTAGTTTATCTTTGCATGTCCTACGGAGAGGGAATGGCCTACCCATATGGGCATTTTGACTCATAGTTATTAATACCTAAGCTTAGATAGTGATGAATCAATTTCTTTGCCCTGTAACCATAGACATAACTTATATGATTGAAAATTTGAAAACTATATATTTAATAATAGAATCTCATTCATATCTAACAAAGAAATGAAAAAAAAGAAGAAATAAAATGTCAAGACTATGAAGACCCTTGCTTAATTTAAGTGTACACAAAGGCAAGTGACTTGATTAAACAACTAAAATTTATTTGTTTTCCACACAAAACATATTATTCTTGGCATTTAAATTATTCTATAACATGACACACATTTTATGCTTAATCTATGCTTGATCAAAACCAATGTTGTAAAACTCGACATCAACAAAAAACTAGTGAGGGTTATCAATTCGAGAACCAATGGCAAAACTCAACAAGCACAAATGAAAAATATATTCATTTTTTTCCCATTTAAATTTCAATATAAACAAATAATACCATCGGATAATCACATTTCCAAATAAATATGAAACACACACACACACACACACACAATGTATTAGATGTCGAATTATACATCACACTTTAATTATTAGTAGCCATTGAGTCAAAACTGAATAGACTAATGCGAAATTAGATCAAATATATCATAAGTGTATATCTGGATTAATTTACCGTCTAGTATCAATTCCCTCTACCCTTTTACCAAAAAATGTAATGTGTCATCCTTTATTTGTGGAAGGATTTCACCTAGAGTTGATCATCTAGTTATGGGTGCAGGAACTAATGATGACACTTGACTTCCTTGAGTCCTTGCAATGTATGCCACGGGGCATCCTCCATTGAGACCTTATCTTTCTCATCCTCATTTAACCATCCAAGAGACTCTTCCATGAAAAACTCATTATTTCTCGTGAATTTCCTCATTACGTTGAGAATTGAGGCACAATTATATATGAATTTGCTAATATTCTTGGTCGATTCAGTCACCTCCCTAATAAAGAAAATTTTGTTGATATTTTCTAGTATCAAATTGATGCAATGTGTAGTACATGGATTCTAAACATAAGGTGCCTCTTCATTAACATTTTACCATTGATAAATAATTATTAGTTTTTTTGTTATCACCCACGTAACTTGTTGCACACCTATAACACATATGAAGTCTTCCATGCCAACTCACATAACAATTTGGCATATTTGACATGGGTATATGCACCAATATACTTTATAAACATGGTTCCCTTGGGAAAATTAACCAAGAAGATTAGGAAGGTCCTTCCCTTCCCATTTGTCCCACTGACACAACACTATGCATCTCATGGTTTCCCATCATTGGTTTATCTCATATAGTTTGGTATTTATATTTGTCTTTTCCTCTTGAAATATTCCCCCCTTAACTCGTCATAATTAGCTCCTTTACATACTATGCCAACAATATGAACATACCACATTTATTAGTTAAATGTATAGTTCATGGCGATGCTAAAGCGTACATTGTTCCATAGGAAACACCTATGCACAATCGTACCCACTTCTTCGTTTTCCTTTTTTTAGTAAACCTTATTTGATTGAAGGTTGTGTTGTAGCTCTCATTCTAGGAACAAAAAAGGGTGTTGTGTTTCTTGTGGAAAGTGAATCATTAATCCCTTCTCACTTCCTTTCCCCTTATATCCCTATAATCATGTAATTCTAGTAAGTGCAAGTTCAAGAAGAATAATTTCATTTTCTTCTTTCTTCTTTGTCCCTTCGTAAATCACTACTACTTGTTGGTAGATTTTTAAACCTTAAATTATTGCAATATGGTTTTCTAGACATTTGATCCCTCCATAAATAATTTTTCACAAACTTGTAATTCAACTTTCGACTATTTGCCTCATCAAAAGGTTCCCCATATTGTCAAAATTAAGCCAAAGGATTCAACATGTTGGTTGGTGATTAATGAAACTTGGGGAAAAAATGAAATAAAATTCAACACTAAGGATTGTGTGTAAAAAACAAAGCATGAAAACTCACAAATCTCTTAAAGGAAAAATCTAAAACAAGAAATTTAGATTTTCAACATACCAAACATTGTCGTCTTTTTTTGTCATGCTAGAATAAGATGAGAAACATGATCTTTTTACAAGCCCACTTGCAAGCAAAGGCCTAGTAAGTCTTGCTTTCAAACATAACCCCTAGGTGGTATTGGATTGCAAAATAGTTAGAAAACACATAGAAATGTGAGATTGTACACTCAACATGTTGGGATGGGAGGATTTAATAATGAAGCTTATTTTCTAGTTGAGAATAAAGGATATCAATTCTGAGTTTCACATGACACAACAAGAATACCATAATCTAGGGGAAGGTCCACTCAAGCTAGGGAAACTCTGCAACTCTTGGACTCTAAGATCCTTTTATGAAGTAGATATGGAGAAGGCAAGATCAAGTATAGAAATCACTAAACCCCTTTTTAGTGCAAGGAGTAGCATAAGTTCAATAAGTAGTATTCAAACTAAATCGTATTGAGCTTATCATTAATACCAATAAGGAATATGGTTTATCAAAAGTGAGCCCTTCCAAGGCTCCACTCTTAAAAATACCTACACAAAGTAAATTTAGAATTGAAATTTGAACTATTGAAGCAAAGAGTGTGTATGTGAATTCATATTACCTAAATAAACTTGGGGTGTGGGAAGGGAGTCGTTTTATTGTTGTTGTTGTTTGAATTTGAAACTTTTTGAAGTCAATGTCCACAGTGTAATTCTAGATGTAGTATGCAAGTGACCCGCGAAGGAAAACTTGCAAGAGGAGAATATAAATTATAAAGGAAAACCTTGCACAAAAAGCAAACACTATATGCTTTATAACTGAAATTTTTGTACACAAAACAAACCAGACAAAAGAACGACAATTGTGTTAAAGAAAAAAATTCAAAGGACAAATACAAACTCATTAGGGTTAGAAGCAGAATCTTGCTTAAAATTGAACAAAATCCTATCTATGACAACAAAATGAATTTAAATTGAACAAAATAACATTTAAATAAGTTGTCATGATATACAATCCATCCTTGTTTAACAATGCCAACTTGCAAAAAAGAAAAAGTAACAACAAGATAGACATTTTAAAACTGTTAGAAAACTAAACAAATAAAATAAAGAGACTTTTCAAGATATCTCGGGAAATAAGTGATAAGAACTACATAAAAAGGTCTTATGTGGGTTTTAGTGTTAGTGATCTAGTATATGAGTCACGATGTTGGCTTAATCCCATGATTGTTTCTCAATATTTCTATACTAACGCAAGTATAATACCATGATATCTAATATAGTTGCATAAGAACCATCTTGTGTTATGTGTGACGTAAACAAATTTAATGGCTTAGGATCACTAATGAAATTCACACCAAATCAATTAACATGTTTAAAAAAAAAAACAATTCATGAAACACAATACATTGATACAAATCAATGTTTTTTTTTCTTAACCTACATACATACATGAATTGGAATGTGAATATGTGATACTTTTTTAAAAGTCGAGATTGGTTTGTTTAATCGTTACCTAGTTTATTCTTTTATGAAAGAAAAAACAAAGAACAAAACCAATGGAGATAATGATATAGGCAACAACCTCTACTTTGCTTGCACAAAGATAAGAACTAGGGTTTGAGGAGTGTGGGGGAACTAGGGTTTAAGTGAGCCAGTACACCCGTCATGATGTAGGCTTAATCCCATGATTGCTTCTCGATATTTCTATACTAACACAAATATGACACCATGATATCTAATATAGCTGCATAAGAACCATCTTGTGTTATGCGTGATGTACAACTTCTTAATGGTCTAGGATCACTAATGAAGGTCGCACCAAATCAATTAACATGTTTAAAACAAAAGCAATTCAAAAAACACAATACCATGATATAAATTAATATATTTTTCTTATTACATATGGACATGAATTAGAATGTGAATACTGTGATTCTTGATTTTTAGAGTCAAAAATTGTACCAAACTTGTTACAAGCAATCAAATTAATCAAATATGCAGAATTCTATAATAAAGTAAATCTCCCTCCAAACATCTATCAACACTATCATTGCTTATCAAAAATAAAAGAAAACCCTATTTTGCAAATCAATTTGCAAAGATTGATTTAATATACATTATACCACCCAGATACATAAACAAAAGCCTACAACTTATTAAAATGGCAAACCAATAAACTATCTAAACACCTATTAGAAAAATAAAACTAAGAAAAACACAAATTCAAAAACAAATAATATTCCAGTCAAAGTATGAATAAAAAACACAAAACTCTTTTTATTTTAACATAATCTGAACACTTCTTATAAATCCTCTCAAAATCACAATAATGAGACCCTAAATATATAGGCTTCAAAAGCATACTTGGCTATCTAAGTAAAGAAGCTGTAAGTTCTAAGCCCACCCAATAACCCTATGTCAACTTTTCCACCACCATCTTCCTATCATGAACTTACAAGTAAAGCTTCCTCTCCTTTATACAAAGCTAAGGAGTTGTAATAACCTAAATATAATCAACCTAGGGTAGCCCACATGCAAAATACATAGCATGAATACTATCGCGATAACTCATATATGCATGGTGCACACGAACCCATATAAACCATTTACAATAAAGGGTCTTGTGACCCATGGTGACTATGAACGGTGAGACGAACATAATAAAGTTTTCTTAAACAATGATCTTATGGATACCAGATAATTAAATTCTCCATGCATGAATATAATAAAGTTTTCTTAAACAATGATCTTCATATGGATACCAAATAATTAAATTCTCCACGCATTTCCATGATTTTTAAAGAAAAATATAAATAAGCACGTGTAAATATATAGGAAAATAGGGTATGCCATGTATTCAAAGTAGTAGATATAAAGGTGTGGGCTTTAGTTTAGTGGTTTAATGGATTTGAATGCATGTTTTGAGGTTATGTGAGGTTTTGTGGTGGAGTTTTTTTTTAAATGAGGTGTCTAATTTTAGTTTAACTAAGATTCAAGTTTGATAAAGTAAAATTCAAGTTTGATTGATGTTATTTTTTTTATTTTGAGTTATTCTAAAAGTGTTTTTATTAAAGATAATGTTAGATTTTTTTATTATTTAGTGATTTTTAATGGATATATGGATGGCTTAGTTTGAGTGGATGCTTGATCTTGGATAGAGTGCGAGTATAATACACTTAATTATGAGGTTGTTATCCTAATTGACATGTTGATTAATCCATTGAGTGCATGCAATGAGGGAGTTGGTTGCTTAATTATGAGAGATACCTACCTAAGAGGTGGAACAATATGTACGTGGAGGAGGGCACTTAGCCCCATAAGGATGGGACAATGTAAGATACATCTTAGAGGTTGGATACTTGACTTGAGGATGCTTGGGTTGAGGATCCTACTTTATGGAGGTTGGTTGTGGCCTTGTACACATATGTTGAGGAGAAGCATTGGAGCATAGTAACTACCTTGGCACACATGTTGAGAAGCGTTTGGAATAAGAGGACACGTGGAAAAACACTAGAGGAGGAGCACCTTACAGGATGATACTTGGGTAGAAAACCACCATGGAAGAGGAAATGTTTGGCTAACAATTTTTTGGAGAGTGCACCATCTTGGAGGAGGGGCATTGAGCCCAAGGAGGATCATGCTTGGAGGGTGCACCACCTTGGGTTTGGTAAAACCCTAGTGTGACACTTGTCATCATTGTATTATATAGTGATGCATGTGGGGACACTGTTATCACCATATTATTGCACACCTAGCCTATACAAATAAGCCTTACTAAATTACACCATTCATACCATATGTGTCCCATTTCTACACCTTCTTTCACATCATTTCCCCTTAAATAACTTAGGAAAACACTTTTCCTAATGTTATTTCCATTTAATTAAAGTCAAATCCCATTTTATGACTTTTCCCCTCTTTATTTTTATTTAAATAAAAGGTAAAATTCAAATTAAGGGTTTGAATTGATTTGGTCAAATACTATATTTTATTATTTTGACCCTATCAAGGATAACAACTATTTTCCCCATAAAATAAAGAGAGCCATTCCATTTCCATAATCTTTTCCACATGAAAATACTGAAATGATGTCCGAATTTCCATTGATCTTTTGGTCTCATTTCACCATTTTTTCTTTCATCCATTGAGGAGGAGAAGCAAAGCATTTGCCACACTCGAGAAAGAAGAACCCTCCCATGGAGAGGCCACCAAGATATTATTGTCTTAAAAGGTTTATTCATAGGTCACAAGAGTGAAAAACCACTCAGGGAACCCTTAGGAGTTGTAGCCACAACTCTAGATTCAACCCCAAGCACCAACACACTTTTTGTGGGAAAAAAAAATAAAAATATGAATTTTGTTTTTGTTGCTGTAGGCTCATACGAACTCTGATTGACGAATCATTTGCAGAGTTGGATTTTTCTTTCCTATCTCTTCAAAATGGTACTTTTATATTTTTGATATTTGACACTTCATTTGGAATCCATTTTTCAACAAGGGTTAAATCTCACCACATGTTTCCAAGTATTTTTATGCATTCATCATTTTTTTTAATGGGCATTATTTTCTGTACTTCATTATCTTACTGTAGGTTCTATTTAGGGCCTGAAATTTCCATTTGTTTATTCAATTTATTGATTAGTTTAAATTCCCCATCAAACCCTAGGGATTGAGGACCAAACCCCAGAGAGTTTTAGTACCATTCCCTCAAGAGGTTTTTTGAGGGTTTGGATCCCTATTTGCGGTTGCAAATAGGATGTATCTTTACCATTCAATTGTTTTTCTTTCCCTAAGTTTCTTTCATTTATTTGCATCCCATTTGAAGTGCATTCAAAAAGACAAAAATAAGCATATAGGGTAGGATCTTGGATTTGGTTCCCTTGCATCTACTTTTTTGCTATTTGCTACAACCGTTGGATGACATTGTATTGCTATTATAGAACCTTAGTTAGCTTGAATTTTCATACCGAAACCCTTGGTGAAAATAAATACCACTTAGGACCCTTGCTTTTTCTTTCCAATAAGGCTTTACCATTGCAAATCTAGCTGCATTATTTGAAAGAAAGTTTGTCTCTTTAGATTTCTTAGCTTGTATGCAACACATTTTCTGCTTGTAAAAAATAAAGGTCATCATTGAGTATGTTTTATTTGGTCTCTTGCTTGAGTAGAAGTTTATGTTATGCACTTTCTTTTAAAGTTGTTCATTTTCAACAGTTCATTGTTAAATAAGCAATTTACTTTCAACATCCAAACCAAATTTCAACAAACACATAACAAAACCAAAAGACAAAAAAAACTCATGCTTTCCTTTGGACACCATTGCTCCCTACAAGAGACAATATTGTAGGCTGAAAGTCATTCGACCTGAGTTCTCCGTAAGGTGTGCTCTCGTCTCCACCTGATGACGCAGGGTCCCCCACCCCAACCCATCCTCTAGTTCTAGATCCTCTAACTTTGAACCCCCGTCCCCATTGATAGGTACTAGTGTTACTAGTCCCAATCCCTTACCTCCTTCACCAGTACCATCTTCACCTAGTTCCCCCATGGTCAGAATTGCCCAAAACTTCATGCCATTTATGGATGGATTGAGCATCCCAGACCTTAATCAGTTGATCAACGACCCCATAAATCTCACCACATGTTTCCAAGTATTTTTTTGCATTCATCATTTTTTTTTAATGGGAACTATTTTCTGTACTTCGACCTGATTTCTCCTTAAGGTGTGATCTCATCTCCACCTGATGAAGCAGGGTCCCCCACCCCAACCCATCCTCTAGTTCTAGATCCTCTAACTTTGAACCCCCGTACCCATTAATAGGTACTAGTGTTACTAGTCCCAACCCTTTACCTCCTTCACCAGTACCATCTCCACCTAGTTTCCCCATGGTCGGAAATGCCCAAAAATTCATACCATTGATGGATATATTGAGCATCCCATACCTTAATCAGTGGATCAATGACCCCATCCATCATGACCCCAACTAGCATCCCACACCTACCAAGTTACCCTTTGACATCCCCAAGTTTGAAGGAAAGCCAGGAGAAGACCCATCCAACAACGTGATGTCCTTCCACCCATGGTGTTCTTCGAACTCCATCATGAAGGACTATATTAGAATTCACCTTTTCCAAAGAACCTTGATGGGTGCTGCTACAAAGTGGTGCATCGATCAACCTGGGAACTCTCACCGTACCTTCAAATCCATTTCTAAGGTGTTTATCACCTTCTTCTAGTTACTTATTCACCATGATTGGGGGTTGAGATCCTTACCTCTTTCTATCAAACAACAACCGTTCATATCCTAGACCATATGTATCAGTGGCGCAAAAGGTGTGGCTTGTGCAAAGACAAGCTTGATGACATCTTCTTGAAGTCCCTCCTTCATCCTATTTCTAAGAATGTCACCATGAAATTACCTTAGAGTGAGGAAGAGGCTATCTAGAAGGCCCAACAATATGATTTTATTTATGTCTAGTATGTATATCTTTACACCATCCTCCCTAATGCACCTCGTTCTCAATTAGGTAACCCAACCACTCCAGGGACTTCTCATGCAACCGATGGTTTAATCGACTCTATCTCTGATCCATATCCACCTTCGCCTCCACATGGGCTTGGTGGATATCCCCCTCCTTATGGTGGCTCCCCCACTCCTTATGGATACCTGACCCAACCTTAGGACTAGTCACATGGTTTGTATTATATGAGCACTAGTACTTCTTACCATGCCACTCATTCCCATCCACATCACCATGGTTAGGGTACCCCTTTTGGTACCCTCTCTTGTGGCATTGCCACCAATTCTTATCATCCTTTTCCTGGTCCACCACCAGTTATACCTACCCCACTCGCAATTGTTCCCCCTTCCCATACTAGTCTGCATGCACCTCCTCCCTAGACTCAAAACAAAGTTTGAATGAAAAATTTATGGCTGGTCAAAGTTTGAGTCAAACTAGGGAAAAAAGGAAAAAGTCAAAGGGTCAAAGGTGACACATGTCACCACTACAAGGGTGACACATGGCATGATCGTACAGGTCGTACATGTGACATGGCATGTCAATTTGGTAGGTGATGTGGCAGTTCGTACAATCCAAGTGGATTAATCATTTGTTGACATGTGGAACAAGAGAGCCAATGAGAGGCCACCATGTGGCGACCTCCCATTGGCCAATTATGGTTTATGTGTGTTAAAATTTTTTTGGGAGTCGACAGGGGTCGAACTCGGGACCTACCACGACATTACCCAAGGTCTTCACCATCACGCCATCACATGAGACTGAACATGTATGTGGTATGGTTTTTATTTAACCTTTGTCAAAGGTTCAATTGATTCACACA
>JASDQU010102396.1:192380-207282 GCA_032191745.1 Picea mariana
ATATACCAAAGTTGTGGGGCATTAAAACTATATGCCACATATTACATCCAACCACTGAATATAACAACACAATATCCGAACCCCTGACTTGCCGCATTTATGCCAATAAACTGATCCGGATTTATGATCGGAGCGAAATGAAACCACATAATTATAATATTAACACAGATACAAAGTGAATAATAATATAGATACAATAAAAATTGGCTTCTATTAAATAAAACATATGCTGAAAACTGTAAAATGTCGACTGAAAACAAACTTGCTAGAGTGGTGGCAGCTTATATCTGAGAAGAAATGTGATGGCTATGCTCATTTGCAAGAAGATGAGTACAATGAGGCTCCGAAGGATTTTTTACAATAAACATGAAGTCCAAAACCCTAGACATCCAAAAACCTAACCCTAGGAGATGAAGCACCAAAAGTCACGTGCGACCTGTTGGGGTAAGTTAGTACATCAACTTCCCCGGGTCATAACTTTTGCATACGATCTCCGTTTAGGGCGCACGATAGCTCGTTGGAAAGTTATTGACGAGGATATTCATTTTAGAGGCTTAATCATAGACTTTGACTATCATTGAGGTTCCTGATCGTAGAAAAGCATCGTTTAGGCCCTCAAAATGGCCCGAAAATTTAGAAACCAAAAAACTGCTAAAAATAGTAAGTTGCCAAAAAACCGTTTTGAGCCAGTTGGACAAGGTGGGTGGACACTAAGATCCTCCTGGATAAATCCCCCCCATCCTTAGTAAGAAATGGTCTCCATTGTGTTGAGTGTCCCCATTAGATGATGAAATTTCTTCTTAATTTGGCCCCGAGTGAGCCACTTGCATTGGTGCAGGAGTTGCCCTATTTTGACAACCCGATAAAGATGGATCCTTTGCTAGTGAGTTCCCTTGACTTGTGTTATATCCCTAAAATTCTCTACTCCTGCATACATGGCCTTGGCCCTCTTACTTGAATATTTTTCCAAAGCATTGTTGAGAAGAACTTCTTAAAAACCATTTTTTAGAAGATGTACGCGTCATGCACCATTACAGCCCGCGTACATACGCTTGCTACACCACTACAACTAGCGTGCATATGCATGCTGCACCATTACAACCTGCATATTCTTGCAAAAGTTGCAAAAAATAAAAAGTTGCAAGGAATTCATTGAAATTCACGGGCTATTGGAGGTTTCCCAACCAATTCCTTTGCTATGGCCCGTCACCCAACTGAATAACCATCCTTTTTCCATATAAAAGGAGGTGTTGGGGTCTCACTTCAAATGCAAGCATAAGAACAATGAAACTCTACCCAATTTCACTCCCCTCCTTGCCCAAGCATTTTCAAGATTTTGTGAGTAACTTCCTCAACATTCCCTCATTCAACCCCTTTTCTTCCACTCAATCCATTCCCCTTCCTTGAGGAGATAAGAAGATTGTGAGAAGATGCCTATCGAAGGTGTTCTTGGAACATTGTAAGGAGGAATCTAGACCAGGTTCGAGGAACGGTGGCCGACACATATTGTAAGTTTCAGTATTTGTTTGATGAATAAAAGAATCACATTTTCCTTGTCCCAAATGATGATTTATTGTGTATCTCTTTGATTTATACTTAGCATTTGATATCTAACCCTAACTCATGAATATAATAGCATGCTTGTAGTCCTTTTTTCCCTATATTTGGATGCAGGTGAGACTTGGGAGGAGACGTGCAGTCATCAGAACTACCAAGCTTGAGGAGATCATCAAGAGACATGGGATAAAAGGCATAGTTACCTGATGTCTTATCTTATTGCTTTCTTTTTGTTTGTTTTGGTATGTTTGGGGTAGAATAGAAAATTTATTAACTTTTAGATGGTTATTCTCTCTGTCTACATATTGAACCCTGGTGTAGTTAAAGGGGGTTTTTTCCCACTAGCATGCCTGTTGTTGAAGCCCTGGAAGGGAAGTGGAGCAACTGATGGACTGTGGAACAATGAAGGTGTATATTCCCAGGGTGGGACAGGCATGTGGGGAATGAGAGTCTGTGAGTAGCGGGAATAAGTAGGCTCCTTGGAAAGAATCCTTCTTGTTGCATTGTGCATATTTTTGCAGTCTCATCCTAGCTTAGGATTTCCTTTACCCTGGGTGGAGTTTAGTCCCAGCTCGGGGGTGACCCACTGCTGAGAGTGATGAGCAGTGTGGTCAAAGGCTAGGAGGTTCATGGAAGGTATGCATGTAGTTGGTGGTCTTCTCATAAAAATATAAATACCAATTCTTTATTAATTGTATGTTGTGTATATTGTACATGTGTTATAATATTCTCGAAATTGCTTGTATATATTGCATGTATGTGTTTATTGTCGCTTCCACATGAGTATGTGTATGAGCAGAATGTTTATCTCTGTTTAAAATTTCATTATATATATATATCAGATCATGATAGTTTCAAGTGGAATGACCCTGCCTGGGTGGTTGGGTATGTTAGAATCTAGTTTCAGAGAAGTTTTTCTTTTGAAGTAGTGGTGTTGTCCTTGACCAGGGTGGTTGGGGGACGCTACATATTCCGTCTATGCCACTCTTGGATATGGTCCGAGATATGCGTGGCTTTATCTTTTCGGAGGGTTGACAAAATTTCTATGTCGACATTGTATCGAACCGACAACTAGAAGTGGTTGAAAAAGACCAAAACCATATGATTAAAGTTTCAATATGTTCCCCTCGGTAGCTTAATGTACCACTTCACGACAACCTGCATGAGAGTGCGTTGAAATAGCCTCAAAATAATATAATCATCATTAAGGGAGTTAGATGAGCACCAAAGATGAAAATTAGTGACATGATCACTTGGATCCTCGCCAGTCTTGTCTTCAAATTTTGGAATGTCCAAAGGAAGCTTGGTGGGGATGGGGGGCCATAATGAATCATGATGCACATGGTCATTCATCAATTTTGAAAAATCTGGCAGATTAAGTGTGTGTTGGCCCTCGACCAAGTTTTAAGGAAACATTGGTCATGTTTGACCACTTTTGGGACTTCGATAGGCTGGTCGAAGATGGAGCGCCCAGGCAGAGATTAGATCACATGATCTCTCTTGTTTTGCGGGATTGTGGACCCAAAAAAGGGTTATTAGGGTTTATGTAATGGGTTATGGGATGTCGGCCCATGGGTTTACCCATGCTTAGGCGTTTTTGTAAATGTATAAATATGTAGCTAAGCGATGTAAGAAGTACTACTATGAAGTGTTGGCTATGTGCACAATATGTTTGGATTAGTGAAAGAGATTGTAAGTTTCTTTGTGCGACCTGGTTGTGTAAAGTAAGGCTTTGTGCTAGTAAGGAGTTGGCTCTATTCCTTGACCTGGTTTTGGGGAAGGTGGATCTAGTGTGCTGTGCACAGATCACCTGTCCAGTGCGAAGATTAGCTCTATGGATTTGTGCACATGAGAATATGAATGTAAGAAGATTGAAGACTAATAAAGAAGAAGAAGAAGTTGGTGGACGTAGCCCCACACTGGGGTGAACCACGTATATCCTGTGTCTTGATGTGCTTTGTGCGATGTTGTTTATGTGTTTATATGCTTAGTGTTGTTGTTATAATGTATGATGAATGCATCTGATGTTGCTGCTTAGTGCCCAAAGATGATTGAATGATAGATATGAGATAATGCTATGTGCTAAGTGATTGAAAGTGATTGATCTGAATGGTTACTGTGTTGATCTGTAATAAGGGTTTAATCTGCGATGTGAATGAGACTCAAGAACTAATATATATTTTTGTCTAAGTGATTTGCTACGTGTTGTAATCACAGATATGTGTCCCAACTTGGTTGTAGACACCTGATTCCTGCAACCCCCCTGCCTCTACCTCGGGTGATACTTCATCTGCTTCGCAGGTGTTTTCGAAAGGGTCGGTAGTTAGGGTTTTATTAATGCACTGTTGAAGCGTTGAACCTTGCGTCTACCCCTGTGCCAACAAATGGTTCTGTTGCCGGGACCTGAAACTGTGATTGTTGGGAACTAAAGAAAAGATAAATCTCTATGCGTAGATTTGTTATTGTAGTGCAGAGTATTCTACTTAACTTGCGAAGCTCTGTGCTAAGAAAGAAACCGTATCTGAAGAAAAGAGGTAAGATCTTAAAGCTTTTTTCTCTGGTAAAGGTAAGATAAGTGGAAATTTTTGCTTCGAAAGTATGAATCTAGGTATGTTTGATAGATTTTTTCCTAATATGAATGTTAGGGCACAGTTAGAAGAAAGAGTTGATCTGAATAAATTTGATAGAAATAGAGAAATATATGTTATTCCTATGCATAGAAAGATTTTTTGGACTAATAAGTGGATGCAGGAACCTAGAAAGAATTTTTGCAGATTGCAGATCCATCACTGTGATCCTAGTGCGCAGTACAGGAAAGGTCATGGCTCATTTAAAAGAAAGAGGGGAATAAAACTGTGTTATAATTGCAGAAGATCGAGACATATTGCTAAGGAATGCCCTGGTACATGTCCTATTTGTCTTTGTTGTAAAGTTATTGGTCATGAGGTTGAGGATTTCCCATGGATGATTTCTAAAGTTGAAAAGATGAACATGAGACAAGAAAACTATAAAGAAGGTCAAGAGACTAAGGATATGTTAGAAAATCAGAAAGAGAAAGAATTAGAGAAAGCTCAGACTATGCTAGTACAATTTAAAGAAGTAATGGACGACCACAAGGATGTCAGTTTGTTGGAGATCTTGAAAGAAAAACAACGCATAGTCACAAGAATAGAAGACTTCGACATAGACTATGTATTAGATGAAGAAACACATGTGAACATTATGCCAGAAAGCACTTGAGAAATTTTGGGAAAGCCTGCTATGATACCTTCATTGGGAAGGATAGGCTTGTTTAAAGGAAAGATGACAACCCTATGTGGAAGAGTTACTAATATACCTATGATTTCTCATGAAACATCGATTGAAGAAGAATTTGAAGTCATTAAATTTTTTGAGAACAACACCCCCTTTCCACTTTTGTTAGGAATGACTTGGATTGAGAAGGATCAGATCAAAAGGAAAGTAGAGGAGGAAGCCACATAAAAAAAAGAAAGAACTAAGGGACCTCATAACTAGAAAATTAGAGCGACTAATAGAAGAACAAGAGGATAAGTTGAAGCAACAGAGGGCAAGAGAATTAGCTGTCAAATTTGAAAGAACGCAAGAAGGTTTGAAGGACCTATCCATGCAAGAAGAAAGTATGTCCACCCAGGACCTAGCAATAAGAGAGGTATTACCTTGAACCCTTTGAAAGAACATCAGCAACGCAAAGTCACTATGATAAGAAAAGATAAGAATAAGAATGGAAAGAGGAATCCAGAGACTCATATCACAGGAAAGAAGGAAAGGAAACTCAGTAAGAAGAAAACCAAGCTAGAAAAATTATAGGAGGCTCCAGAAAAGACTTCCTAGGAGGCAGATATGCAGAAGTTGAACCTCACTGAAATAGAAAAACCATGCAGAATGGGACTTCACCACGACGAAGAAATATGACCGTTGGAGGCGCCCCGACCGTTAGAATAATGCTCCTGAACGACTAGAAATGCAATTATTGACGGAAATACCGCCATTGGACCATTGAGACCAGGCCATAACACACTGATTCATATTGATTCATGCATTCCTACCCATTGGAGGAATCCATTAAGAAACTTGCTTATTTAACCCGTCGGACGCTGTGCCGAGACCACTTTTTTCCACTTGTGATTATCCGAGCTAACGGAGAATTGATTGCATATTGCGCTCTGATTTTTAGACCTCGCCATTTGTTCGGTTACCTCGCTTTTCTATTCACCTCCCAGATCTATTTGGTTACAAGTGTGAATGTCGGGTGAACATAGCGCTTTAGAGAAATCTGTGGAGGAGATTCTCGTGGAACTCATGGCTAAGATATTTATGTCTGTAGGAATACAGGCATCGTCGACTAGAGGATTGCAAGCACCCCCCTCGACTGGACTTCATTCTAGCCGTACTACTGAGAAGTGAAGTAAGCAGCACGATGATCTGGCTAACATGAAGCAAATCCCGTTAGTATTTCTAGAGTACATACTGCCTTTGGCTGGTGTGGTTAACTGCAACAATATCCCACGTGAATTTGAGTACACATTGATCACTGCGTACATCCCAAAGGGGATACGCGGAGTTGGACCCCAGTTAGGACACATCCCAACTTTGAAGAACAATGAATTTAGCCTCGGAGACAGGAAGAACTACGCGATGCTCACGCCACATAGGTATTTGATGAAGATGACTGGGAAGAAGCCATGCATAGTCTCCCAGCCGTGGATTAAGGATCTCGCACAATCAACGATACTGAACGTGATGAATATCCTTCATTTTGGCCGACAAGAGTAGGTTAATGCCTACGTTAAACTTCTCCTGTCGTGCTATCACTGAGGATATCTATGGCTCGATAGGCATATCACTGTGGCTCTGATGCTGATCCACCTCATCATAGGACTGACCATGCAGGGACTGGACCCTCAACAGTTCTACCTAGGGAAGACTTCAGATCACTCCCTGGCATAGCACATAAAGGAGGATTATGGCGATGTAGAGAAGGGAAAGTGAGGCTACAAGGTAGCCTCCATCCAGGATGGCGTAGTGCACCTAGATTGTCAGCTTATAGCTGGTAAGCTCATCAGAAAGAACCGTTCCATGTAGGTCACTGGATTCGTAGTAGACCTCACAGGAAAGTATGTGGAGGGGATGCAAATGAACTGGGCGAGTTACTTCGTCAATGAGCTCGAAAAGGACTACCACGAAGTGTAGGATCAGGGCTATGAATTCCATTTCAGTTGGTTACTAGTACTGATCGCCTTTGTCTCTTGTCAGATGCCGGAAGGAGAAAAATTTCCAGAAGTTAAGCCATCAGAGCCGTTGGCCGCAAGGTTCGCCACCTTGTGGTATACAAATGATATGTCAAAGAAGTGGCAGTTGAACGCTGTCTTCCAATATTACTACCATTAGCTGAAGCATGCTATTGAGGAATTTCCATGAATGACACTGAATACATTGCACCAGTACAAACCACTAGCGAAGTTCTGCGTAGATCGACAATTTATCTACATCACTGCGTGCAGGGATGAAAGTAAGGAGTAATTGTAGTCCTATTACAAGCTGACTGATGAAGATATGGAGGATATCACCAAAGAATGGCCAACAAAGTTCCTTGTACTAGTTGAGGATGTAGAACTCTCTGACCTTGACATCATTGGAAGTCCCTTGGTCACCCAGGTCGAACATGATGGACATACTAGAGCGAAGAAAAAGAAGAGAAAGGAGGAAGTGCAGAACATATAAACTGATGACAAGGACAATGCCTCAAAGGAAAGTAGGTATGACTCACCCACAGGAGGAGGAGGAGATGAAGTGAATCCATAAGAAGGAGAAGAAGAAGGATAAAATAAAGAGAAAGGTGAAGTTACACTGCTGACGGTGTTAATGATTGCAACTATGGGAGAAATCCTCCAGCCTACAAAGCTATGAGATGTGGAATATAACAGTTATGTGAAGTCTTACTCTCAGCTTACAAACCTGAGAGAAAGCCCCTAATAAAGGGTTTGTGGTTCCAACCAGGGATAGGGGGTAGGAATGTATATTGTAACACCCCTGTTTCCCCCAACTTGTAAATATATAACTGGACTGGCCAAGAACTATGGCAAACACATAAATATGAATATGTGATGTAAATGGACCTTGAGGAAGAGGTCAATGAATGTGAATAACATTCTGAATTTATTGTAGGACTGCTGATGAGGGGATGTGCAGAAAAAGAGACCATGATGGCGGTGGAGGACACCTGAAAAGGTGGCATTAACTTCCACCGAGAATTAAATATCGTATTTGGACTCCACTGGCCCGGAGAACCAAAAGCGGCTCGCTGGCCCTGAAATTCAATGCCTTGCATGCTGGTAGGTGGATGGCTTGATGAGGGATGGGATGGTGAACCGCCCATTCGTAGAGCTGTCAGGCCTGATCAGCGCGAGGGTAATCATGCCACACACAACCTCGCGAGAGGATAAGGCGTATGGCAGAAATGATTGAAAGTGCAGACGTGAGGGGAAACTATGGAAGTTTTTATGTAGAGTGAGTGATAGCAGAGAGGAAGGATTGCAACCTTCACTCCTGGTCACTGGCAGACAGAGAGACGCAGTCTCAGAGCATCATGGTCTCAGCCCGGGGGTGGCTAGTGGTAAATCCGTTGGGAGTCGCTACGCCTACGGTTGGGAGGAAACGAGCACCCCTCTCAGTAGTGGCGTAAAAATTGGTGTTATTTCTGATAAGTGTTTTGCCTCTGGCATCTGGAAATATATGTATTCTAATAATTATGCTCATAAGCTCTGAAACTGTGAATGTTTTCATTATAAGAAGGTCTGTATGGTATTTTGATCAGTGCTAGTAGTTATATGCTTACAACAGAGAAACCACAAATGGCTTATGTTGACAAATGAATCTAATTATGCATGAGTTGAACCAAGTCTCAATTCCAGTCCGTTCTCAGGAATTTGTTTCCCCTTATCTGTCTCCAAGAATGCCTCAAAATAGACCTCTTCACAGAGATTCCCTCCTTGGAAAGGTTTACCAAGAACCTGGAAAAAGGACTGGAATGTGCAAGTCTTAACAACCCTGAATGAAGAGGAATGAACCTCTTAGAATCCCGAAGTAGCAGCGTAGGGATAAGTATTGATCAATGGATGAGATCCTGTTGGGGAACCTGCGGTCATTTACGATCGTTAAATTGAAGGAATGAACGAGGGTGTTAATTGCCTTAAACCTTTTCCTATATCTTCATGAATAGAGAGGAAATCTGAATCGTAGACCCCCAGGCTCCATGAGCACATCTGGACCGTTGGTTTTCCCACGTCCAAAGAGCATTAGGAAAGGGTGCGGCATCGGGACCGATCTGAACCGTCAAATCTTAGCTAGGAAACCTGACAGTCGTTAGATCTATAGGGAGATAGACGAGGGTTAAGCCTTGTGAATAGGGGTAAAAGGATCAGAGCCGTCCATCCGAGGAGGACAGGTGGCAGAGATCCGGGGAACTCGTGAACTCGTAGGCTCGTGAGGTAGGAGTCCAAAAGTTGGATGCTCCAAGTCGCGAATGGCAAAGCCACGAGAGGATCGGAGCTGTCCATCCAAGGAGGACAGGTGGTAGAGATCCAAAGAACTCGTGAACTCAGAGGCTTGCGAGGTAGGAGTCCAAAAGTTGGATGCTCCAAGTCATGAATGGCGAAGCCACGAGAGGATCAGAGTCATCCATCCAAGGAGGACAGGTGGCAGAGATCCAGGGATCTTGTGAACTCGGAGGTTCGCGGGGTAAGAGCCCAAAGGTTGGATGCTCCAAGTCGCGAATGGCGAAGCCACAAGAGGATTAGATCCGTCCATTCGAGGAGGACAGGTGGCAGAGATCCAGGGATCTCATGAACTCAGAGGTTCGCGGGGTAAGAGCCCAAAGGTTGGGTGCTCCAAGTCGCGAGTAGTGAAGTGCCGAGAGTCGAGCATGAGAGAATACATGGCAAAACTTCAAGTGGGGTCCGCGTGATTGACGGGCGGACATGCATCGCCTAGAGAAGGGAGTCAAATGCTTCGTTGACTTCTCGTGTCTCGAGGATTCACAGGAGAAGGGCATGAGGGCTCAACACTTGGACTTACGAAGTCGCGAGAACGCGAGAGGGAAGATTAAATATCGTTTCTCGAGGGTTCGTGAAGGAAAGGTGTCAAGATTCAATGCTACAACTCGCGAAAGGGCAAGTTGCAAGCAGTACGAAGGGAAGGTCAACCTTTGCTAACCTTCAAGTCTTGGAGAATCTCATAAGGGAGGATCGAGAGTTCAACCATTGAACTCACGAAGCGACGAATAGTGAGAGGAGCTAGAGTTTAGCCTAGCCGGTGGTCACACGCAGAGGACGCTGACAGAAGAAAGCTATACCCCTTCTCGTGATCTCGGGTATCGGTGAATTGTGAAGAAAATTTGAGGGTCTTTGACTCACGATTTGCGAGATCATGAGTTGTGAAAGGCGCCTGCATTTAGGCACGTATGTGGTCCTATCGAACTAGAGACTAAAGATAGGGAGCCAATGCTTTTTCGTTAAGCCGCGGGTAGATCTAGACGGCCAAAATCTTCACACCTAGATCTACAGCCAGGATTTCAATCCGAAGCCCCCTCGCCATTCTACCTTCAAGATTGGACTCAATAGTATCGCTGAGTCGCGAAACACGAAAAGGCACCTGGTTTTTTTGGCCTGTGGTCCTAACCCACGATCACAGGGAACTGAACATGGAAGAACTAGTTGGCACTAGACCCCCGTAGGACTTTGGGGATTCTGTCCCTTGAGGAAGAACAAAATTTTTATTATGTCATAGTGGGTATGTGACAAATTGGTATCAGATCATGGTTACAACACTCGGCCTGATTGGGCTCATGCACGAGTCGCGCATAAACCGCGTTTGAAACAATTCTATGAGGAGTAACTCCCTGACTTAACTCCCTTGTCCAAGATTAAAAACTTGGAAAATGAGAACCCGACTGTGTATGCAAGTGAAATAAGTTATGAATTTATGCGCAATTTATAAAAATGAATTTAACTCTTGACTAACAGCTAGTGTTTGTCTTCTCACTCAAGCGGACGATCAACCGTGGGAATCTACAAACGCAGAGAACGGTGACTCACCAAGAGGTGGGAGAAGGCTCCCACAATAGAGATGAAGAGTATGACGAAAGAAGAGCAATAGGAACCCCTCCAGGCCTAGCTGATATTGTGAGGAGTCTCATGGTCGAATTGCAAAGCTACAAGGCCGATAATGAAAGGATGATGAAAGAACAAGAAAAACAAACTGAAATTAATGCAGTTCTACTGCAGAGCTTATCCAACCTACAACAACAAATGCAGCATGAACCTAAGATGCAGAATCGTGGTCGTGTCAGTGGCCACATTGAGAGAAGCACATCCAGAAAGGTCCACCCCAGAGGTAAAGGACCAATGCCAGACGATTCCACTAAGAAGGAAGCTGGTGATTCAGAAGGTTCTTCCAGTAGCAGGACCAGTTCCTATTCTCAAAAGAAACAAAAGAAGCAAAAGACTTCCAAGAGTCATAAATTTGAGGAATTCAAAAAGGCCAAACCTCCCTCCTTCGACGACGAGATAAAGAAGGGAGAGGAAGCTGAGGCTTGGCTACTTGGACTGAAGAAATTTTTCAGAGTCCATGATTTCTCAGAGAACTTGAAGGCCCGAGTGTCCACTTTCAATTTGAACGAAAAGGCTTCCATCTGGTGGGAAGATCTTAAGAACATGAAAGGGGTCTGCTAGGAGGACCTGTCTTGGAAACAGTTTGAGAAGTACTTCCGGAAGAAGTATTTGTCGGAAAGGTATTTCGACAAAAAGGCTAAAGAGTTTTATGAACTCAAACTGGGACAACTTACTATGAAGGAGTATGTCAACAAATTCCTCGACTTACTGAGATATGTACCCTACATCAAAGCAGAGAAGGCGAAGGAAAAACACTTCATTAGCGGGCTACCCAAGGAATACCGAAACCGAATCGAATTCGATGAGCCAAAGACCTTAGAAGACACTATTCAAAAAGAAACAAATTGTCATGAACAATATGGACATCGAGCAGAGTCTCGTGGAGACTGGAAACATAAGAGTGGTTCGAGATTTCAGAAAAAGGGGAGCAAATCCTCAGGATTTAAAAACTACAAGAAGAACACTAGAATGAACTTTCCAACTCGGAGTGTACTCCAGCAAACTTTCCCTTGGTGGACGGAAATAAAACTTCTGGACCTATACCAGTAAAGACTGATAACCCAAAGAGGAAACCTTTGGAATGATGGGATTGTGGAGGAGAGCATCTCTGAAGAGACTGTCCACATCGACAACAGAACAGTCGAAAAATTTATAACATGTAGGAAGCTACCACGGTCAATGATGTGGCAAGGAGTGTGCCGCAAATCTATGCAGCCTTGGATAATAACCAAGCTGACCACCAAGCTTCAATGGTGGAAATAGAAGGTATGATTTTCAACCATCTGGTGTCTATTTTGATTGACCCTGGTTCAAATTTGAGTTATATAGCCCCTAAGGCTGTTGATAAGTGTAAGCTACAACCACAAAAAAAAACTAAGCCATGGTTAGTACAATTAGCCACTGGTACCAAAAGAAAGGTGGTAGAGGCCATACCAGCCTGCCAGTTAATGTTGGGTAAATTTCCCACCCAAGCAACCCTTAATGTATTACCCCTGGGGTCATACGACTTATTGATTTGTATGGAATGGCTAGCCGCCCATAAAGTCAAATTGGACTGTTACCATAAAACCTTAGAATGTGTGAGCAAAGAAGGACAAAGGATAACCCTCCAAGGGATCCGAAAGCCGGTCTCGGTGAGACAAATATCAGCCCTGCAAATGAGAAAGTATTGCTGAAAGGGATGTCCCCTATATGCAATACAGGTATTGAAAATAATCGAAGGCGCTAAACCAAGCCCCGATGATCACCCTATTCTAAGAGAGTACATAGATGTATTTCCGGAAGAGGTACTGGGTCTACCTCCGAGAAGAGATATTGACTTCTCGATAGAACTCGCACCAGGAGCGGTGCTGGTGTCTAGAACACCCTACCGGATGACCACACCTGAGTTAGTTGAACTCAAATTGCAATTGAAAGAAATGATGGATAGGGGTTATATTCGACCAAGCATGTCCCCATGGGGAGCACCAGTCCTGTTTGTGAAAAAGAAGGATGGCACCCTTAGACTATGCATAGATTACCGACAACTTAATAAAGTAACAATAAAGAACAAATACCCCTTGCCCAGGATCGATGATCTATTTGATCAGTTGGGAGGTGCATCTGTTTTCTCAAAGATTGACTTGAGGTCGGGATACCATCAAGTCCAAATTAAGGGTGAAGACATCCATAAAACCGCTTTCTGGACATGGTATGGTCACTATGAGTTTGTGGTAGTGCCATTTGGGTTAACCAATGCCCCTGCCACTTTCATGTGCTTAATGAACAATGTACTCAGTAAATTTTTAGATAAATTTGTACTAGTTTTCATTGATGACATATTAATCTACTCTAAAGATAGAGAAGAACATGAAGAACATCTTAGACTTGTGTTGCAAGTGCTAAGAGAGCATCAAGTCTATGCTAAATTCATCAAGTGTGACTTCTTTCAGAAGCAAATACACTACTTGGGACATGTTCTATCTAAGGAAGGGGTAGCAGTAGATCCTGACAAGATCAGGTCTATCATGGAATGGCCTACCCCAAAGGATGTCTCAGACATCAGATCCTTTATGGGATTGGTGGGATACTATAGAAGATTTATAAAAGATTTTTCCAAGATTGGTTGTCCAATCACTGCCCTCCAGAAGAAGGGAACATAATTTCTATGGACACAACAATGCAAAGAAAGATTTCAAACCTTAAAACACCTACTAACCCATGCACCTGTGTTAAAAATCACTGACCCAGAAGCTGACTTCCTTGTGTGCACAGATGCCTGTAAAGAAGGGCTCGGAGGAGTCCTTATGCAGGAAGGAAAGGTGATCTGCTATGAATGCCAAAAATTGAATGAACATGAGGTCAACTATGTGACTCATGATCTAGAATTGGCTACCATAGTGCATGCCTTAAAAATGTGGAGGCATTACCTCTTGGGAAGGAAATTTGTGCTTATGACAGATCACTGTGGATTACGTTATTTGTTTGATCAACCCAAGCTCAATGCTAAACAAGCTAGATGGATGGCCCTCCTTAGCGAATTTGACTTTGAAATCAAACACATTAAAGGGAAGGAGAATAGGGTGGCTGATGCCCTTAGCAAAAGCATGAGAACAATTCACCTGGCAATAATGAGTACCTGCGAGACAGATGTCAAGAACAGAGTCCAAGAGGCACAAGAAATAGATCCCTTCGCCCGAAATGTGACCCTGTACCTACAAAAAGAACCCACTGGGGAAAAATGCGAAGGCTATCAGATGACCGAAGGAGGCCTGCTCACCTACAGAGAGAGACTGTACATTCCCAATTATGACGACTTGAAGAGGTTCATCATGGATGAACTACATAAAAGACCCTACACTGGTCACCCAGGATACCAGAAAATGATTACTGCCACCCGAAAACAATTTTACTGGCCGGGATTGAAGAAGGACGTGGCCAAATATTTGGCCCAATGCATAGAATGCCAACAGGTTAAAGAAGAACATTGACACCGAGCAGGACTATTACACCCTTTACCCATCCCAGAATGGAAATGGGAAACCATCTCCATGGATTTTATCACGGGATTACCAACTTCAACAAAACAAAATGACACCATTATGGTAGTGGTGGATAAACTGAGCAAGTCTGCTCATTTTATCCCCGTCAAATCGACCTGCGAAGTGATAGATATCGCACAGGTATTCATGAAAGAGGTGTTCCGACTGCACGGCATGCCGAGAGAGATAATATCTGACAGAGACAAAAAATTCACTTCCAAATTTTGGAAATCACTGATGGCGGGTTTAGAGACCCAATTTTTCTTTAGTACCACCTATCACCCTCAAACTGACGGACAGACAGAAAGAGTAAATCAGGTATTAGAGGATATGTTAAGGATGCATGTAATGCATCAACCCAGGAAATGGGAAGACTACCTGCCATTGGTAGAATTTGCCTACAACAATGGCTATCAAGCATCATTAAAGATGAGTCCCTTCGAGGTCCTCTATGGTAGACAGTGTAATACTCCAGTCAGCTGGAGTAATCCTGTAAATAGGATTTCTATTGGGCCCGATATGTTGAAAGAAATAGAACAACAAGTGACTCAGATCAAACAAAATCTGAAGGCCGCTCAGAGCCGACAAAAAAGTTATGCTGATCAAAAGAGAACTCCAAGAGAGTTCAAAATGGGA
>JASDQU010102396.1:207332-220758 GCA_032191745.1 Picea mariana
GTAAATAGGATTTCTATTGGGCCCGATATGTTGAAAGAAATAGAACAACAAGTGACTCAGATCAAACAAAATCTGAAGGCCGCTCAGAGCCGACAAAAAAGTTATGCTGATCAAAAGAGAACTCCAAGAGAGTTCAAAATGGGAGACCATGTATATCTCAGAATTAAGCCCAGAAGGAGTTCCCTGAAAATGGGAGCTTGTGCCAAGTTGGCACCCTAGTATTGTGGACCCTTTGAGGTTCTATACAGAGTGGGACCTGTAGCCTATCGGCTAGCACTTCCTCCCACAGTAAAAGCACATAATGTTTTGCATGTTTCATTATTGAAGAAATATGTACATGATGCTAATCATATAATTGACTGGTCTGTGATCCAGGTGGAACCGGAGGGAGAATTTCTACCAGAACCCCANAACCTGGCTCCGGAACAGAACCATTGCACAGGTCAAGGTGCAGTGGAAACATTTTGGCCCAGATGAGGCTACATGGGAGATGGAAGATGCCATGAGACAGGCATATCTGATTTTGTTTAATTCTCTATATGCAGTTCATGTTAGTAGATAAGAACATTGAGGACGATGTTCCTTTTAAGGGGGAGGGAATTGTAATACCCCTGTTTCCCCCAACTTGTAAATATATAACTGGACTGGCCAAGAACTATGGCAAACACATAAATATGAATATGTGATGTAAATGGACCTTGAGGAAGAGGTCAATGAATGTGAATAACATTCTGAATTTATTGCAGGACTGCTGATAAAGGGATGTGAAGAAAAAGAGACCACGATGGCGGTGGAGGACACCTGAAAAGGTGGTGTTAACTTCCACTGAGAATTAAATACCGTATTTGGACTCCACTGGCCCGGAGAACCAAAAGAGGCTCGCTGGCCCTGAAATTCAATGCCTTGCAGGCTGGTAGGTGGATGGCTTGATGAGGGATGGGATGGTGAACAGCCCATCCGTAGAGCCGTCAGGCCTGATCGGCGTGAGGGTAATTGTGCCACATGAAACCTCGCAAGAGGATAAGGCATATGGCAGAAATGATTGAAAGGGCAGACACGAGGGGAAACTCTGATAGTTTTTACGCAGAGTGAATGATAGCAGAGAGGAAGGATTGCAACCTTTGCTCCTGGTCACTGGCAGACAGAGAGATGCAGTCTTAGAGCATCGTGGTCTCATCTCGGGGGTGGCTAGTGGTAAATCTGTTGGGAGTCACTACACCTACGGTTGGGAGGAAATGAGCACCCCTCTCAACAACGACGTAAAACCTGGTGTTATTTCTGATAAGTGTTTTGCCTCTGGCATCTGGAAATATACGTATTCTGATAATTATGCTCATAAGCTGTGAAACTGTGAATGTTTTCATTATAAGAAGGTCTGTATGGTATTTTGATCAGTGCTAGTAGTTATATGCTTACAACAGAGAAACCACACATGGCTTATGTTGACAAATGAATCTAATTATGCATGAGTTGAACCAATTCTGACTTCCAGTCCGTTCTCGAGAATTTGTTTCCCCTTATCTGTCTCTAGGAATGCCCCAGAATAGACCTCTTCACAGAGATTCCCTCCTTGGAAAGGTTTACTAAGAACCTGGAAAAAGGACTGGAATGTGCAAGTCTTAACAACCCTGAATGAAGAGGAATGAACCTCTTAGAATCCCGAAGTAGCAACATAGGGATAAGTATCGATCAATGGATGAGATCCTGTCGGGGAACCTGCGGTCATTTATGATCGTTAAATCGAAGGAATGAATGAGGGCGTTAATTGCCTTAACCCTTTTCCTCTATCTTCATGAATAGCGAGGAAATCTGAATCGTAGACCCCCAGGCTCCATGATCACATCTGTACCGTTGGTTTTCCCACGTCCAAAGAGCATTAGGAAAGGGCGTGGCATCGGGACCGATTTGAACCGTCAGATATTAGCTAGGAAACCTGACAGTCGTTAGATCTATAGGGATATAGATGAGGGTTAAGCCTCGTGAATAGGGGTAAAAGGATCAGAGCTGTCCATCCGAGGAGGACAGGTGGCAGAGATCCGGGGAACTCGTGAACTCAGAGGCTCGCGAGGTAGGAGTCCAAAAGTTGGATGCTCCAAGTCGCGAATGGCGAAGCCACGAGAAGATCGGAGCCGTCCATCCGAGGAGGACAGGTGGCAGAGATCCAGGGAACTTGTGAACTTAGAGGCTCACGAGGTAGGAGTCCAAAAGTTGGATGCTCCAAGTCGTGAATGGTGAATCCACGAGAGGATTAGAGCCATCCATCCGAGGAGGACAGGTGGAAGAGATCCAGGGATCTCGTGAACTCGGAGGTTCGCAGGGTAAGAGCCCAAAGGTTGGATGCTCCAAGTCACGAATGGCGAAGCCACGAGAGGATCAGAGCCGTCCATCCGAGGAGGACAGGTGGCAGAGATCCAGGGATCTCGTGAACTCGGAGGTTCGCGAGGTAAGATCCCAAAGGTTGGGTGCTCCAAGTCACGAGTAGCGAAGTGCCGAGAGCCGAGCATGAGAGAATACATGGAAAAACTTCAAGTGGGGTCCGCGTGATTGACGGGTGGACACACATCGCCTAGAGAAGGGAGTCAAATGCTCCGTTGACTTCTTGTGTCTCAGGGATTCGTGGGAGAAGGGCATGAGGGATCAACACTTGGACTTACGAAGTCATGAGAATGCGAGAGGGAAGATTAAATATCATTTCTCAAGGGTTCGTGAAGGAAAGGTGTCAAGATTCGACGCTACAACTCATGAAAGGGCGAGTTGCGAGCAGTACGAAGGGAAGGTCAACTTTCACTGACCTTCAAGTCTCGGAGAATCACATAAGGGAGGATCGAGAGTTCAACCATTGAACTCACGAAGCGGCGAATAACGAGAGGAGATAGAGTTTAGCTTAGCCGGTGTTCACGTGCAGAGGACGCTGACATAAGAAAGCTATACCCCTTCTCGTGATCTCGGGTATCGGTGAATTGTGAAGAAAATTTGAGGGTCTTTGACTCACGATTCGCGAGATCGCGAGTTGTGAAAGGCGCCTGCATTTAGGCATGTATGTGGTCCTATTGAACTAGAGACTAAACAAAGGGAGCTAGTGCTTTGTCGTTAAGCGGCGGGTAGATCTGGACGGCCAAAATCTGCGCACCCAGATCTATGGCCAGGATTTCAATCCGAAGCCCCCTCACCATTCTACCTTCAATATTGGACTCAATGGTATCAATGAGTCACGAAACACGAAAAGGCTCCTGGTTTGTTTGGCCTGTGGTCCTAACCCACGATCACAGGGAACTGAACATGGAAGAACTAGTTGGCACTAGACCCCCGTAGGACTTTGGGGATTCTGTCCCTTGAGGAAGAACAAAATTTTTATTACGTCGTAGTGGGTATGTGACATATATGGCATCCTCCATGACGTGAGAGAGAAGAACTCCAGATGATTATCCGATGTAAGAGCGATCTGTTGAGTTAGAGAAATCTCGAAAAGTGCTGGGCACATCATCATGAGAATAAGAACGAAGATTATGTGATGGCATCCTTTGAATAACAGTAGAGTTGATTTGAAGACTCCATATGATCCTTCTGTCGGTAGCAATGGGAAAGTAGATCTATAGAGAAGACGTGACTATGGCTAAGCATAAGTGCACATGTGAGGACCTAGTTCATCTATGTAATGCAGTGACTCAGGTCTATGACATCCCTATGGATGTAGCCCCTAGTGGATGAGCACTAGTGGGTGTATCAGATCCTTTTCTATATATTGTTCAATATTCAGACCTACCTGTAACCCTAGTTATTGTGTAAAGGGTACAGGTCGGCCCTATCTTATTGTGTCTAGAGATAAACTGTAAAAGATAATTAATATTAATATTAATTATTATAATAATAAAAAATTAACATGTCTAAGTGAGGTTGGCCCTATTGTGACAATAGAAACTTCAATTTATAGGATAAGTCTAATATAAGTAAGATGAAATCTTTCATTTGTAGACACACACTCACTTGTAAGTTTTGGAAATTTCAGTAAGTACACTTCTTGGTAAAATTTGCGCACCTCTCTTGGGCACTAGGGTTTCTAAGTTTTTGTGCACCCTCTTGTGTGATAGGATATTCTTGGTGGTGAAAATGTCTTTCTCTTGAAGAGTATATCAAAATATTTGGCTAGGGTTTTCTCCCTTGTTTGAGAAGGGTTTCCCAGGATATATCTTGTGTTCTTGTGCATGGTGCTTCTTCATGTGATCTTGGTTGCTGCAACATTTATGGTTATGGTTAATTGTTAAAATGAAATGAACCTCATATTTAGCCTAAATGCTATGAAAAAATAACATGGTATTAGAGCATAGGTCTTGAAATAACCCATTGCACAAACATTCTCCACAAGCAAAAGGAAAAACGTCACTGTTGCCATACAAGAAAATTAGGGATTTTTATTGAAGAAGAGTTTCAACCTCAAAACATTCCAGAAAAGTGCGCCCCAACCCAAGGAACTCTTTGGCACCTTCAACGCACCTTTTCAATGGGTAGATATCTCAGAAAGTGAAACCCTAGTTTTCACAAAGTACTAGAAATACCAGAAAACTAGAAGTACCAGAGTACCATAAGTACCAGAAAACCAGAAGCACCAGTCCAGAAATCCGCTGGTCAAGTTTGAGGGGGTAAAATTTGGATTTTCAGAAATTTGACTACACCAGCTTACTTGCCTCAGCTGAACACATTTATCCCCAGGATCATAATTTCAAAATTTGAAGTTTGAAAAATTAGGGTTTCCTCATAAAACCCTAAGTTGCAGTTGCAGTTGCAGTTTCAATTGAAGTACCACTTGTTGCACCAGTTGTAGTCACCCTTGAAGTCTTTTAAAAATTTGGTAAATATTACCACTGCTAACAGATGGTGTCACTACCTACAAATGCTATCAGAGGTATGTACTCACATATGTTTAAATTGTTAAGCCTTAAAGAGTAATTTTAGGAGAAGGGATCTCTTGCCACAGATCTAGAAGGATCTCAAGATCCAACACATTCATAAGAATAATGCAACCCAGGTTTGATTATTCCGATATGCATCTACTTGTTATGACATTATTTTGATCTAGATTGCATATTGAAGCCATGACCATCATACTAACCTTTGGTCAAAATTAAAGTCAAGATATTAGATGGATTAAAGTTGAGATCATAGAGTTTGTTCTCTAACCCAACCTTCTGTCAAGATAGAATATTTTCCTAGTACAAAAGATAGGCTGAAGAAAGCACTTGTTATCTTGAGTGAAGGAGACTTGAAGGAAAAACAACACACTGGAAGACTCCAAGAGATATTCTTGTCTTGGTTCCTCTTGTTTTTCTTGTTCCAGACAAGTCAAGAACGAAGAAAGATTCTTATCCCTTAGAGGGAGTCACATTGACTCAGAGGGAGTCAAAGCTATTTGAGAAAAAGGAAGAATAGAACCATCCTTGAGACAATCAATGCAATAATGCATGATCAGAATCTCTATGATTTCATGGGCAGAAGCATGCATGACGCAATATATGTTCAGTACAAGAGTCTTCACCAGAATAGAAGCCTTCACCAGAGTGAATCCTGAGATTGAACACTTCATGTTATTTGGGTGCCCGGTGTATTTCCATGTACCCAAAGAGAAGAAGTCCAAGATAGATCCTTTAGAAAGGATATAGTGAATATTCAAAGACATTCCAGATCGACATCCCTGATCAAAAATAGATTGAACAAGAAAAAACATTTTCGTTGAAGAAGAGATAATCTTTCAAAGATCCAGAGAATCTCATATGGAGATTGACAGTAAGACTATGCCTTCTCCCCCTTCAACCATTTAGAGGGAGAAAGACATTATTCTAGTTGATCCAGTTGCTCCAGTTGATATGTTCAGAGATATTGCAGTAGGGCATAAAAGGCCTACCTAAACTCACTCTGCTAGAGGCAGAGAAACATACAAGCTTCTCAAAGCACATTCTGAGAAAGCAAAAAAAAGAGATTTTTCGAGCTATCCTTCAGTCATGAGCCACTTCATTGATGCTGAGACTCCTTGTCTCAGAGAAGAAACAAGAGAACCGGTATGGAAATATGCCATAACAAAAGAATACCGGTATATCTTAAAGAATGATGCATAAGATATTATTCAGGGACCAGGAAGGGAAGTCTGTGGTAACTTCCAAGTAAATCTATAAGATCAAGCATGCAACTGATGGAAGTGTCGAGAAATACAAAACAAGATCTATAGCTAGAGGTTTCTCATAAATAGAGGGAGTTGTCCATGATGAGACACTTGACCCAATGAACCGATTCACTTCTATCCGTACCGCCATCCATGAGTTGGTATCTATATCAGATAGATATATTCTTGATGAGTTCAGATTTCAGTAAGAATGTTGTTGATCCAAACCTATACAGTGTTGGTGACGAGAAACTGATCCTGATGACTTACTCAGAAAGCCCATTTGTTGAAAATAAGCAAGCATTGAATTCTGATTTTCATAAAGGATATGAGTATGATACACTACTTCTTGGGACAAGAAGTATGACAGAGGACTAATGAAATTTCCCTGATTCAAGGAAAATATACAGTGGGAATATTAAATAAGTATGACAGAAGGCAAATCCACCGTGATGGATTTAAAGAAGAAGATTGATGATGATTTGGACGAGACTAAACCACAGTTGATTGGATCACTGATGTATCCGGTTAACACCAAACTTGACTCATGCCATACAGTGAATGAGATGAGTCAATTGAGACAGACTCATTAGGCAAAAAAAAAACATGTATTAATACACAGTTGGACATGATCCGAGATATGCCTCTAGTGTGAACTTGAGTTTTTAGAATATGTCGATTCAGATTGAGCAGAAAGTGGACCGGAAGAGGACATCCGATTGATGTTCCACCTTGAAGTATTCTAGGGTTTCCTGACACAGTAGGAAACAAAACTCTGTGGCCTTCAGTGCACCAGAGACAGAGTATATATAGATGTGAGTGTGCAAAGCAATGTGGCTTCACAAACTTTCGACAGATTTTCTTGACCATGAGATGGATACTATGATGACAAATAAGAGCCATGTGATTCCAGTGTTTCCTGATGGTTCAAAACACGACAAGATAAAATACCTTCATATCAGAGATATGATACAGAAGAAAGATTCTATACTTGTAGTACCTTCCTACACCTAAGTAGACTACAAATATTTACTTGGTAAAGAAATCCTTCCGAGTTAAGAGGGAGTATGAATGACCTTAGCCAAAATCAAAACTCATAGTACATCGGTATGAGAGTTGGCTTGATGGAGAATGCCTCCCTAGCTGAGAGGGGGTGTTAGTGATTGCAGCTATAGGAGACATCCTCCAGCCTACAAACCCGTGAGATGTGGAATATAGAAGCTATGTGAAGTATTACTCTCAGCTTACAAACCTGAGAGAAAGACCCTAATAAAGGGTTCGTGGTTCCATCCTCAGACATGGGCTAGGAATGTATATGGCCTCCTCCATGAAGTGAGAGAGAAGAAATCCAGATGATTATCTGATGTAAGAGCGATCTGTTGAGTTAGAGAACTCCTGAAAAGCATTGGGCACGTCATCATGAGAATAAGAACGGAGATGATGTGATGGCATCCTCTGAATAGAAGCAGAGTTGATGTGAAGACTCCAGATGATCCTCCTATCGGTAGCAGTGGGAAAGAAGATCTGTAGAGCAGACGTGACTATGGCTGAGCATAAGTGCACGTGTGAGGAACTAGTTCATCTGTGTAATGCAGTGACTTAGTTCTATGACATCCCTATGGATGTAGCCCCTAGTGGATGAGCACTAGTGGGTGTATCAGATCCTTTGCTATATATTTTTCAAGAGCCAGACCTACCTATAACCCTAGTTATTGTGTAAAGGGTATAGGTCGGCCCTATCTTATTGTGTCTAAAGATAAACTGTAAAAGATAATTAATATTAATATTTATATTAATTATTATAATCTAAAAAATTAATATGTCTAAGTGAGGTCGGCCCTATTGTGCCAATAGACACATCAATTGATAGGATAAGTCTAGTATAAGTAAGCTGAAATCTTTCATTTGTAGACACACACTCACTTGTAAGTTTTGGAAATTTTAGCAAGTACACTTCCTGGTAAAAGTTGCGCACCTCTCTTGGGTGCTAGGGTTTCTAAGTTTTTGTGCACCCTCTTGTGTGCTAGGATATTCTTGGTGGTGAAAATGTATTTCTCTTGAAGAGTATAGAAAAGGATTTGGCTGGGTTTTTCTCCCTTGTTTGAGAAGGGTTTCCCAGGATATATCTTGTGTTCTTGTGCATGGTGCTTCTTCATGTGATCTTGGTTGCTGCAACATTTATGGTTATGGTTAATTGTTAAAATGAAATGAACCTCATATTTAGCCTAAATTCTATGAAAAACTAACAGACGGATCCCCCTACAGAGGCTGAAACATCGAAGAAAAGGAAGGTTTCTCCATAGAAACCCTCAACAAGAAAGAAGACCCGCGCCAATAAGCCTTAGTCAAAGAATGTGCTTACATAGGATGATGTCGGTCTAATCATCGTAGCCGTGGAGGATGCTTCAGAGGATATCTTGCAGAGACATGGAGAGAAGCAAGAGATGCTGTATGAAAGAATAGAGAAGGAGCTGAAAAACATACAACAAGCCATCCATTCGAGCCACATAGTACCTATTTCGCTTTCTTCGTTGAAGATTGCAGAATTGGGGGATGAGCCCACCCAATTACGAAGACTAGAAGATGAAACAGAGGCTCGGCTTCAGCAAGTCCAACAAGAAAAGGAGAAGGCTACAAAAGACTTGAAGTAAGAAAATGAGGAGGTATTAGATCAACTTCGAGTTGCGCAGAAGGAGAAAAATGAAATTCGGGCGATACTCGAGGAGGACAATGCAAAGGCACACAAAGAAAAAGACCGACTGCTCGCAAAGAAGAATGCCGTCAAAGAAGCGGTGACTAAAGAACGTCACTTTGTGCTAGGCTTGGCAGATGAAGAAGAAGAGTCACCTGAGATGCAAGTGGGGAAGCTCGTTGAGGCCATTCAACAACTTCAAGCACGGATAATGGAGTTATAACTTCAAGCAGTGCCGAGCACTCCGTAAGAAATGTGTGATCAGAGGGAGGAAGTTTCTAGGAGCACAGTTGGAAGGATTAGGGGACTTTCCTCAGAATGTAATAAATTAAGTAATTGTAGTGCGCAGACCTATGAACGCCTAGCATAATATCCAGAGATGTGGAAACTGGAAGCACAACTCCAGGAGGCGCAACAACAAGAATCCACCGTGCAAGCGCAGATGAAGTCACTCACCGCGGTTGAGAAAATGAAGAGATATCAGGAAAAATGCATAGTTCAGCAGTAGATTACTGCCATCTAGAACATAGTCATGGAGGCTACATAGAGATTACAGCTGGTGCAGGATGAATCCTGCACGATTTTTGAAGAGATTGAGGGACGAGGCTCGCAGCTAGACCAAGTGGTTGTGACAATGGAACAACGCTTGGAAGGGTCTATTACAGAGAAAGTGATTAAGGAGTTTGCTGAGCAAGAGGCACTGGAAAAGAAGCAAGTCGAGGAAACTTGAGCTAAGATTGAGGCCTTTGAAGTAGTGTTGCTCAGATTTGAGTGACTCGGGATGAGTCACAGGTGAGTGTTGGGGGCTTGTTGGCACTCGACCAAGTTTTAAGGAAACATTGGTCGTGTTTGACCACTTTTGGGACTTCGATAGGCTGGTTGAAGATGGAGTGCCCAGGCAGAGATGAGATCACGAGATCTTGCTTGTTTTGCGAGATTGTGGACCCAACAAAGGGTTATTAGGGTTTATGTAACGGGTAATGGGATGTCGGCCCATGGGTTTACCCATGCTTATGAATTTTTGTAAATGTATAAATAAGTAGCTAAGTGATGTAATAAGTACTACTATGAAGTGTTGTTTATGTGCACAATATGTTTGGATTAGTGCAAGAGATTGTAAGTTGCTTCGTGCGATCTAGTTGTGTAGAGTAAGGATTTGTGCTTGTAAGGAGTTGGCTTTGTGCCTTGACCTAGTTTTGGGGAAGGTGGATCTAGTGCACTGTGTGAAGATCACCTGTCCAGTGCGAAGATTGGATCTGTGGCTTTGTGCATAGGAGCATATTAATGTAAGAATATTGAAGACGAATAAAGAAGAAGAAGAAGTTGGTGGACGTAGCCCACACTGGGGTGAACCACGTATATCCTGTGTCTTGATGTGCTTTGTGAGATGTTGTTTATGTGTTTATTTGCTTAGTGTTGTTGTTATAATGTATGATGAATGCATCTGATGTTGTTTCTTAGTGCTTAAATATGATTGAATGCTAGATTTGAGCTAATGCTATGTGCTAAGTGATTGATTTGTATGGTTACTGCACTGATCTATAATAAGGGTTTAATATGCGATGTGAATGAGATTCAAGAACTAATATATATTGTTGTCTAAGTGCTTTTCTAAGTGTTGTAATCATAGATTTGTGTCCCATCTTGGTTGTAAACACCTGAGTCCTGCAACCCCCCCTGCCTCTACCTCTAGTGAGACTTCATCTGCTTCGCAGGTGTTGCTGAAAGGGCTGGTAGTTAGGGGTTTATTGGTGCACTGTTGAAGTGTTGAACCCTGGGTCTGCCCCTGTGCCAACAACATGGCCATAAAAAGGAGATGGGGTTGCAACATATGATCCCATGCTCCCAAGAAATATTGGGATAAAGGGATTGCAGGACATCTAGGGTTATGGTATATCCCATGGCCCTGTCCGATAGGATAATATCCTCCTCCAAACTGATTCATAAAAGGTTGTATGGGCACCATTCCATTGGAAGTGGTATAATGAGGTTTATATACATTTACCTCAACTGAAAGAGCTTCGGGTTGGGGGTTTCCCATAGTGTGAAACTGACTCCCTCCATATGTAACTCTAAAGGATAGAGGGCGATTTTCCATGATAAATGTATTTGTCGGAATCAACATGGAGGAAGAGGGGATAAAGAATGAAATATAGGAATTGACTTGTCTGCCTGGTTGAGCACTCCATCTAGGAGCATTGAGACTAGGGTTAGGTCTAGAAGAAAAAGGAGGCCAACCTCCAATTGTAGGATTCATTTGGGGAATATGGCCTCCACCAAATGAGAGAGGATCATACAGAGGAGCCATGCCCCCAGGTCCAAAACTAGGATTCGCATTAGCCACTGGAATGGAGGATGAGAGTTGTGACCTCATGTTGGGCATACCAAAATAAAATGGATTAGAGACCGAAGGTATTGACTGAGAATTGGAACCTAGTTTACCAAAAAGGGATCTGAAAGGATTTGTTCCTATGAGTTGAGTAGAATCCATAGGTTGGGTAGCAGTAGAGGCAGGGATATCTGGCACCCCAACCATCGAGGTTGAAGGAGTTGAAGGGATCCCACTAATCACATAAGATATAGGAGTTGAGGGAATCCCTCTGACATTTGGGTTTGACTCAATACTCATAACTGGATGATCAAAAGTCTGGGAGGTGGAGATATATGTACCACGTTTATTAACTTTACGCCTTTTAGAAGGAAACTTTGGTAAAGACTCAAGATGCGGTGGTAACTTCAAAAAATGACAAGACCTGTGAGGAGGTTGGGCTTGCTCCATGATGACTCAAGACTCGAGATATAAAACCAAATCTCAGGGCCAACTAATAATCAGAGAACACACCAAAATAGAGCAAAAAGGCCAATACACACAAAAAGGATATAGTGGCTGAAAAGGGGCCTCACTCACTAGAGTAGGTATGTCTCGCCTAAGAGGGACCCGTTGAGCATTCAACACACCCTAAAAAGACTTATCATTTTTTTTCACCTTTTCAGGTACCACTTGGATTTCTGCACTGTCTGACTCAAATTCAGGTTGGGAAATGTTTTGTCTTTGTTTATTTTCATGAATATCATCACTTATTCAGGTTTGTTTGAACTGATGGAACCCCATTACTGAAAGAACTTAACACCTAAATTGAGAATCGACAACCAAACACCGCACCTAACACTCTCAGATTCGACGTCGTAAAGAATTCAAGTAAGTAATAAAACCACTCAGAAAACAACAGTTGCCGAGCGCTGATCTTCATCGACATCGATAGAAGTAAGTTCTGGTTTGTGTAAGTTTTTGCATAAAGGCTCGAGGGATAGCCAATCCCCTTTGGCATCAGTGAAATACACGGAGGACAACCGTTAACAAAGAACAAAAAGAAATCTCCGATAGCCGATGCACGATGTACTTTATCGAGATCAGGGAAAACCTAGAAGGATCACAACAAACATTTTGACCATGATAAACTTATCCCCGATAGCCGATCCCCGATGCGTTTTCGACATTGAGAATTTTTCGAGGGAGCTGATCCGAGAGCACTTGGGTAGGTTTATCACCGATCGCTGATCCTTGACACTTTTAGGCATCAACAAGCTAGGATTTGGTTTTAGAACGAATAGCTTAAGGAAAGTCCTGACTCCGACTAATACGAGTGAATTAAGTCACTGGTCTCTAATGCCACGTATCTTTACCAGGTAAGAGGGTCGTACGGTCTAGTTTTATCCTGAGTCATTCTTGGTTCCCTAGGTCCGAGTCACACCTTTGAGTCAACTTTTCCGTGTTAGTACTGCATGATAGGATTGATCGACGTCAAAGATTTTGAAGGAGGATATCAATGAAAATGTTCGTAGCACAACCCTGATCCCTGATCCACCCACTGAAAGAGTGACACGATGAGATGTTTTCAACATTAGATATGATCAAATTTTGGACATTTAAGGAGCTAATTAATACCCGATCTCGCATTAGTTTCTACCTCGTGGGAAAATTAAAACAACATTTTTGAAATCACTGATAGACCACATCACCACTGAGGCCTCCGCTGTCAACCCACGATGAACTCAAGTTCTAACTCCTCTAAATATTCAGCGATAGATTTTGTAAGGTAGCTAGAGAGGTAGGGGGGGGGCCTAGAGGGCCCATAGTGATAATAGTGGAGGTCATTCAATGTAAGGTGGACTAGGTCCACTATATTATTAAATAAAACCCACTATGGTAGTTAGATATAATAAATGTAAGAGGACTTCTTAGAAGGTTCTACTTCTAGAAGATTCCTCCTCTAGAATGTTCTTATGAGATAATAGCACTATATAAAGGGGTTCAAGCAATGTAATGAGACATGAAGATAAATATTGTATTTGGAGCTGAAGCTCATTAGGAGGAATCCCCCTCGAAGAGGCAAGTGAACAGGAGAGGATCCCTTCCATAATAGGATCCATTGTATGGTGTTGCCCTACCTCAAGAGTTTGGTAATAATATTGTGTGGTTTCTTCTATATTTCTCTTTGGATCTACTTTTTTATTCAGTATTTGTGGTGATTATATCTTCATATCTGGTATTGGTTCTTAACAATTGGTATCAGAGCACTTTC
>JASDQU010102396.1:221580-252651 GCA_032191745.1 Picea mariana
AGGATCCCTTCCATAATAGGATCCATTGTATGGTGTTGCCCTACCTCAAGGGTTTGGTAATAATATTGTGTGGTTTCTTCTATATTGCTCTTTGGATCTACTTTTGTATTCAGTATTTGTGGTGATTATATCTTCATATCTGGTATTGGTTCTTAACAGGCAGTGATTATGGTAGTGATAGTTGGTCTACATTTATATTTCAGGTTTGTTGGATGGGGAAAGGAAAGGGGGTTGTATCCTCCTTCTAGTTGGAGCCAAGGAATCAGGGAGTTGGAGCTTTCTTCAGGTTGGAGCCTAAGAACTAGGTGGTTTTAGCCACCTTTTGGTTGGAACCAAACAACCCTGGGGGTTGTAGCCTCCTTTTGGTTGGATCTAGAGAATTCAGGGAGTTGTAGATTCCTTCAGGTTGGATCCTGTAAATAGGGGGTTGTATCCTCCTTCCATTAGTAGCTGGAGAATTGGGAAGTTGGTGCTTCCTATGAATGAATTCTTGATATATATAAGAAAGAATTTTGTGGTTTTCTCCCATTTGGGTTTCCACGTAAATATCGATGTAATGTGTATTTGATGTGATGTTGTTGATGTGATGATCCATATGATTATATTCTCATGATATATTATGCAATCATAGATGATACATTGATGATATACATTTGAACATTGTTGATAAAGTGAAAGAATATATATTGTGGTTAAAACTGGTATAAAGTACTCATACTGATTCACCTCCACCTCTCAGTATTCCAACATCCTACAGGACCTTTGTGAGAATTCCAAATCCTTCTAGACCTATGTGAACATTCCTTAGATCCTCCTAGATCACACCTTCCCACTGAAGAACTTTTGGACCTCCTAAAGTATAGATATCCAACAACTTAGTGATGATAACTATAAATCACTCTTCCATATTATTGAAATTCCCTTATCCAATAACTTATTGATGAATCTTCTTTAGTCTTCCATGTTGTTGAATATTATGGAACTCGGTATTCATCTTGGATATTAAATCATAGGTATTATATTAGTGTGATTTTGTCTGCTTCTCTGGAACATGGCTCTGATTCTAGCCTCTAGCATTGTCACTAATATAATATAGCTCTGGTTCTAGCTCATAGATTCCCTCACAACAAAAGTATTGTTCATTGCATCTCTACAATACCTATATCATGTTTTCAACATCCAGTCCCATCTCCTTCATTGTTGAAGATAGTCTATCTTAGCCAATATGAAACCAAGTTGAATGTTGATCTATGCCTTTCCCTTTTGGACATGTTGTTCCTATACTGTTGATGTATATGTAGGAGTCTCTGAATGAATTCCGTATCCAGTACTTCTCTCATGCCTTGAAAAACAACTCGATATGTATTGTTACCATCTGTACTTGAAATGCTTCTACTCAAGGTATACATCCACATGAACATGACATAGTATTTTAAAGATGCTTATAGCATGCTTATAACATGCATATTTATGCATCTTATTTCTGAAGATGATTATTTTTCCTTTACCCACTCTAGAAAGTTTTGCATTACTTAAATTCTCTTGATGATTCTGATCTACATGTTCCAACTGTCTGCATCCTTCGGTTCTTCAGAATCAAGAATGTTGACTTGATCCATATGTAGTCCTTTAGAAGACAATACAATTGCTTGTACTGTTATCGAAAGGCTTAGAAATCTTGTATAACGTTATTCTCACTCTAAAAACAAAGTGGTTATATATACATCCTTTTTTCAATATCCCTCTCACTTAGAATGAATAATTTATATACAAATCCTTATAATGATATTCCTCTCACTTTTAACAATATGTAAGGTGGCTATCTAGAAATCCATTTTAACGATATTCCTCTCACTCTTAACATCATATAAGGTGGCAATATATAAATTCTCTTACAAAATTCATCTCACTCTTATCTACATATAAAGTGGAAAATATAGAAATTTCACAAAATTCCTCTCACTCTTATAATTTACAATGAGTGGCTTACAAGCCTTATAATAGACTTTAGGAGATACACATATGCATATAAACTTACAAATATACATATTTACAATGAAATCTTATTTGATGGATGGTTTATTCATGGACTCATCCTTCCCTTGGTATTGGAAGGAGTTTCATAGCTTCCTATATTTGATAATACCTTTGATGTTGATGTTGAATCTGACATTGAATTTGATGCAAAATTTGATGTTGAATCTAGGAAACCATTAGACCAAGCTATAGGTCTTCCCAGTAACCTATATAACGTCTCCTTGTGAATGCCAAGTATTATTGTTGTGTCTGGAGCAACTTCCCTTGAATACACAAGTACTTGGCCATTTTGGAATGCAACTACATAACCTTCATCTTCACATGTCACAACTGAGAGTAGGTTTACTTTCAAATCTAGAACATACAACCCATTCTATTCCTAGAAATCCTCCTTACTCGAACTGAAATATTACATGTCCATACCCTCTTATTGCTTGTCTAGAAAAATCATAAATACTGATCTCATTTTGGTCATGTGGTGAGATGAGCCAATTTCAACAAACCATTCCTTGATGTATTCATATATCACTTTTCCAATACTAGCCATAAGGAAGTATTCTTTCTCAAACCTTTTAGTCAAACCATTGAATTCATCTAGAGATGTTTTTATTCTTGCAAGTTCCTTTACATCTTTCCTTCTCTAGTTCGGACATAAGTGTGGGTAAAGTGTACAACACTTCTCTATCTATTGTCCACTATTACCAAAATAAGAGCAGAGAGTCTCTTTCCCATCTTGGAACCATGATCCCTTT
The DNA here is from genome assembly GCA_032191745.1 of Picea mariana. Classification (NCBI taxonomy): domain Eukaryota; kingdom Viridiplantae; phylum Streptophyta; class Pinopsida; order Pinales; family Pinaceae; genus Picea; species Picea mariana. Next base: position 224,370 of record JASDQU010102396.1, read on the forward strand.
TTGTCATTCCCCCTTTTCCTTTTCTTTGAGAAATGATATTTACCTTTATCCTTCTTCTTGGAGGGATTATCTTGCACAAACGGTCTTCTTTGACACTCCTCCACGTCATGGTTACTAGTTCCACATGAAGAACATGGAAACACAGACCATTTACTAGTATTATCAGTGGAAAATGTCTTCATTTCCCCTTTATCATGCACATATTTCTTTGGAGATGTATTACACATGTTACCTTTCTATGGGATGGAATGTAATAATACCTATTTTTGAAGGACTTCTTCATCTAAAGTTCTCCTTGCTTCAGCTATCCTCGAGCATTCTCCATATTGAGGGGAAAAATAATAATATGAGGAGTCATATTTCTTGATCATGCCTTTTGAAAGAGGTAGTCCCTTTTGCATTGGAGACTTTACATTCTCAGCCTGCCAATATTCATGGATTAGTATTGACATTTGTATGACTTGATTCTTGATCTGTAACTTTCTTTCTAACTCATGAAAAATACCCTTATGGAATTCCTCATGAAATATCGGTTGATCTTGCAGCCTCTGCTTCTCTTCCTCAAGAGCTTGCAATTGCATTCTTAAATTAGAATTGTCCTTCTATATTTTTCGATTAATGTTCTTCCACAGTATCAACTTCATGATAACCTTACTCATTTTATCCTCTTGATAAGTGTTACGAGGAAAATATCTCTATGTCAAGGGGTAAACCACAACAGACGGAATGACATGAAGAAATCAACACTAATCCCAAGTATGCTATATAAATTAAATGCTAACAAGACAAGGCCAAAATCCTACCTCATCCGAATGTTCTATGAAGACCACCATTGAGCATGCAACCCAAAGCTTTATTCCTGCAACTTGTTCTCAACAACCAATATACACAAGCATATGGTGACAATATATAATGTTAACATATAGATTAACATACATGAAAAATACACCCATGGAATAATAATTCAAATATTTTCAAGATATCAATTGGACATGAAGAGAGTATTTCTATTAAAATAATTAGCAGAAGTACAAAGGTTACAAACTTCTGTAACAGAACATATAAGAACCGAAAAACTAAGTCCCTCCAGCTGGGCCTCCACCAAAGGCAATATCATATAAAGGAGTCGATGAGGTTCTCCATAAAAAATAAGGAATAGCTTTGGGGATGAACATGGAGTTCATACTTTCAAGGACAAATGGATGCAGACTCAATATGAAGTGAATTTCTCTAGATTGTCTTTTCTCTCAAAGTTGAATTTTTCAATCCCTCAAGGCTTGGATATGGATAAATTTATAGCCTTCAAATGGAATTGAAGGGACAAATCAGAGAATTTATAGTATATGGAAGGTCAAGGATCATGGATCTCATGACATGGCATGGAAACCCAACATTATTTTTAATTTTGAGCACCAAACCCGATGTACGCAGGTTGTAGTAGGGAAATTTGCATATACGATTGTTGTATAACTGATAGGGTGCATATATGTGGAAAAATATATTTTTTTGGCTCTGGAAGGTGAAAAGGGGTAATTCAAGTATGCATAGGGAAATGGAAATGCCATCTAAGCAAGTTGCATGGACTGAGGCAAAAAAAATTGTAACAATAAGAGCCTTCAAATTATTCACCAAATGAACTCTTAGATCTCATGTCATATCAATAGCTTGCAAATACACATCAACACTAGCTCTGATATCACTTGATTCAAAAATCCTTAGAAAACACTTATTTCTTTAAAATATATAAATTCAACATCTAACTTTATTCAAAATAATTTCCTAATCGTATTGAGGTGATTTACAAAAAAATGATGACCTGCTTCTTATCCAAAAACTCATAAACTGATGATTAATTTGCAGATTATTGATATGAAACAAAATAAATTAAAAGAACTCAATTTACATATATGGATGACATATTACTTCATCTTCAAAGTCCCTATAGATAGTATGGTTGTTCTTCATCATCTCAAAATACCAATTACATTACATCATGGGCTTACAAAAATCCAATTTAATAGACTCTCTTTAATTCCACTACTCAAAACAAGAAAATGAGTTCACCATTGAATTTCTTGCGAAATTCTAGGAAATTTGACTATAAAGTCGACAAAATTCTAAACTCGTTCAATTTCACCCTCTTGGACACACAAAACAATGCGCTAAAATCTCACTAATGGAAATTTGGACTAAGACTTTTACAAACAGCCTCTAATTGTAAAATAGACCTCAAATTCACACTCGTGAAAAATCATGAAAAATGAGTATAAAGTTTCCTAGGTGCTATTAATATACCTCATGGCACATTTTTCTATGCAATGCCAAACTTAGCTCGTTATCTGCATGAAAATCTTTCCAGACTATATAGCCTCAGAATATGTTCCCTACATTGATATATGTGCCATATCGAATTGTGTGCACATAGTGATGTGTGAAGGCATTGATATGCATGCCCAATATATAGGTCGCGGGCCTGAACTCCTTGTCCAATTTCATAGACATCAACATTTAACAAGTGGTTGGGGAATCTTGTAATAATGGGGCCCATTGGCATATTGGTTAAGGAGTTGGTGCAATACACGAGAGGTTGGGAGTTTGAGCCCCACCGACACCTGGTCATTTTGTTGTTTTGTTATATGGTTGTAAAGAATATGTTATAAATAGTATATGGCATAGACTGAGTTAACTCCCCACGTGGTTAAGGTCATGGTCACATATATTAACACATACAACCAAGGGTCGAGGGCTTAGGCCCTCGGCCCTCTAATCCATCGATTGAACCTTTGTTTAACAATAAAATGATATAGCACCAAGTATGGTTAAGAAACAACTTGCGAGCGCATTGGTAATGAAGGATTGATTAAAGTTTGTGGAGATCGCGGGTTCGACCCTCGTAGAATCCATAAACTTTTAATATGTATTAGCCATAACTAGCCAATGGGAGTTCACCATGTGGCAGCCTCTCATTGGCTTCCTTGTGCCACATTTCAACACCTGATTAGTCCACCTAGAGGTACAGTTTCCCAGTCTTTTTTCGACCTATCATGCCACGTGGCTTCTTAGGGTGTGGCCACGTCATCACCATATGGTTGTACAGTCTGTGCCACATGTCACCCTTGCAGTGGTGACATGTGTCACCTTGACCCCTTTGACTTTGACCTTTGGCATAGTTGACTTGAACTTTGACTGGCCATAACTTCTGCATACGAACTCCATTTGAGATTATTTTTGCACAATTGGAAATCTATCGCCAAGCTCTAGACATTGATGATGTTTTCGAGAGCATTTGGGATACCTATTTTTTGACTTTTTTATGGATTTTCCATGACCTTTGTGAGCATTCTAGATCCTTATACACCTCTGTGATTGTTCCTTAGATCCTCTTGGATCAATATTGCAAAAAAAAAATTCTAGATTGGAATGTTCTATTTCAAAGGAGAAAACATATGATATCACTAAAAAGAACTCTGTGCACAAAGTATTTAAGTTAATGACAAATTCTCCATTTTTTTTTCTAGGAAAAGAGGATAAAAACGTCACTTTAACAACTCATACAATGTTTCCACCAAAAAAATCATAGTGTTTGGCTTGAAATTCAAGAATGAATTATATAGAAAATCTCTCAAGTTTCCTTCAAATACATTTCCATAATTCTATCTACATTGTCAGTTTTGTATCAAACCAACAATTTTATGCATACTACTTGAATAAACATATTTTCTTTACTACTATCTGAGGCTTAAAATATATCATTCATGTTGTTGCTAGAATTGGATTACACAATCCAAATTACTTTTTCTTATTGCACAAATTCTTAATAATTCATTACTTTACCTAAGGCTATTTAGTCCTAATAGTGATAACACAAACCTTTGATGCCCCATTTTCTATTCTTTATCATATTAAGGTCATTTTACATAGAATATTAACATACTGTTTTTTTTGGCTTTGTATGGATTCTTGTACCATGTTAAAATATCACAAATCTACTTGCCATATACTTTCAACTAAAATCATTTCACTTACTTTGAAAAAGATGTACTTAATCCTTATATAAAAAAAAAAAAAAAATGAAGTGAGAGGATTCACTATTCACTATTGTCACCTCTACGAATTCATCTCTCTCCTTTATGCACTATCTCGCTTTCACCCCTTTAACATATTTGTGGAATCCCCCTCCCTTGCAACACTAATTACAACTATCTATTTCTTGCATTTTGTGCACTCTGGTTGTATCCTTAACACTCTAGCTTAATGAATTATAATGTGTTATGGACCATCATAATGAAACTTATTAATCAAATATACAATAACATAATTCATATTTAATTATTCTTTACTAGCTTCATAGACACATGTAGAAATCTTAATTCCTGAATAGTGTTTGGTAGATCTACTATTATTATGTTAGATACCCAACATACTCCCCCATTTTAAAAATGTTTGATCCTCAAAACATTTATGAGAATAATGGGTAAGATGTTTTTAAAAATGATTTCACTTTTTTCCATGGAATGATCCATAACTTAATCCAAACCATAATCATCATCCACAACCAAATATACCATCACATAATCCATATTTGATTATTGTTGACTAGCTTCACACACAAACACATACATATAAGGAAATATTTATTTTTGAATAGGACCATGTTGGGAAAACCTCATATAGTAGTTGTTATGTTTGGATTTCCCTATGTATTTTATATGAGCCCCTCCACTCATTTTCGATTGGAAGAACATTTTCCTCTTTTACTTCTTTTCTTCCATTTTTACACATATTATGGATTTTTAGTAGCTCTCTTTTCTTTTTGTATATGCACAATGGTATACATATCAATTACCTTAACTACTCACTTAAATTAATGAAGGTTTGGCTCATTCGTTTGTTAGTTGGGGAGAGGAAGAACCACCCTCTTGAAAAAACCAAAGGAGAAGGACCCTCATAACCTTGTTATCAATGTTGGATTTTCCACATATGTTGATATGATACAATTTTACTCTTAAAGGATTATATATCTAAGAAAATATCTATTCAATAGGAACTAAAAACAAGGCATCCATGACTAAGTCCAATTCTAGGGTGTGAATCCCAAGGCTTTATCAAGTCAATTAGAAAGTGCTCCAAGTTAAGAGCCTAAATGGTCTATCAAGGAAAAATATGTGATCAAGAGTCAAGACAATTAGGACTAAGGAAAATAGGACCTTGTCAAAGAAATAGACATTTAATGAGTATACCATGTGTCTAGGCTAGACATGGTCACTGAAAGAAGTTACATCAACACAAATGGCTGTCACGAGGACAAGTGGAAGGTCATTGTTGTCATCCATGAGAAGGTCATATATGATGTATGCACCATAACCACTCTCTACTACCACATCCAAGTTACATATAATAATATGCATGCCTTTACAATTTATGGGTGCTTGTATGAATTGAAGTTGATGTCTATGCCCTTCAACCTTTCTTCAATGTAGAGTGCCTTTCTCACTACCTCATACAAGGTTTGTTAGAATATTCAACAATATGCCTTTCTCACTACCTCATACAAGGTTTGTTAGAATATTCAACAATACTGAGAGGGCGGGGGGTCAATCATTATAGAGTTATTTAAACAATTTTAAACTCCAAGAACTATATAAAAATTAACCATTAATCATGTCATTCATCATCACATAAACTCATACACATTGCACATAGATTTGTATGTGGAAACCCAACTGGGAGAAAACCACAAAAACTTTTCTTAAGTAGTTTCAAGATTTTACAAGTACCAACTTGAAAGAAGCACCCACTCCTTGCGTTTTCTATAATCTACCAGAAGGATAAATAAATGCAATTGGAATATTTCAAATGATGATACATGATCAAATCAAACTTCAAATACAATCACACAATCACTTCTTAAATCTGCATACAAAACTGCTCAGAATTGTACGTCAAATATGCAAACTTGTAAGATTCACCATGAGCTCAATTTTCCATTTCTGATTCTGAAACTTGGACCTCATATATTATGATATGTTATCATTATAATGCAACAAGTGGAATTCAGTTTGGACATACCAAGCTTCATATATAACCATTTTATCTTGAACACCTATTTGGGACTAGTTTCTAGATTAGTCACAAACCCTAACTTCCAACAAGTATAAATATGTATCTGTAATGAATCAGGATATGAAACTTGCACCCAATATTATTAGATATCTTATTTAAAATTTCTCCAATTTTTTTCTCCTTGAATCATCCCCAAAAACAATTTATAGTGAAAATGGCAAGATGGCTCGTTTTGAAGAAGAAAAACCTAGTTTTAAAAACCTCAATTTCCACTGAGTATAAATCCAAAGCTGTAATGAGTCAATAACTTAAATTCATACCCAATATTATTTGCTATATATTATAAAACAAATACAAGTTTCACTATCTAAATCCTTCTACAAAAACATTTATATCAAAAATTCCAAGATGACCTTCAAAGAAATCCCTAGAATAAATCATCACAAAACTTCTTCTTCCCTTGGCATTTCACCCTTCTTCACTTCATCTTCCCTTCGAAATTCACTCCTATAGGATGAAATTCACTCCTATTCCTTGGATAGGTCAAATTTGTGTGTTATAAATTCCAAATGAGTCTCCTCTTATTTATATGAGTCTTCTCCACATGAGGGGGTGCCACCAAGGGTCACAACTTTTGGGTTGCACCTCTTCCTTAAGGATGAACGACCTTAGGGGATTCTTTACTTTACTTTAGGGGATTCTTCTCTTAGATTTAGGGGATTATTCACTTAGATTTAGGGGCTTATTATGTTATTTTTAGGGATTCTTCAAGGCTCCTTCAATTATCCATTTGTGTACAACTCAAAGTGGGCATGTGGGAACAACAACATGTTATCTCATCCCACGAGGGCCATGCTTAAAATATATTCCATAAGGGGACCACTTTGGATTTATATACACTTATGTCAAGGCTCCTTGAAGGCTCTTCAAGGATTCTTCAAGTGGACACATCATCATCAATTTTAGGGGCTTCTGGGATTTTCTTTAAGGCTTAATCTAAGGTTGACATCAATGACAACCAATTTTCCAACAATCTCCCCCTTTGGCATTGATGGAAACTTAGTAAAACAATTGTGATCCCCTATATTTATTCTCTAATACCAACGATTGTACTATCATATTGTATTCATGTTGACTCCCCATATCTTCATGCTTCTAGTTTTACTATTTTTCTCTCCCCCTTTGACATCAATGACAAAGGGTAAATCATCCTTCCAACATTCCCCTTCTTGTTCTTGCAAAATATTATGGAAATCAATTTGGAGAATAAATTAATCCTAGTTTTTGTCAAATATACTCAAAGGTCTGCCTAGGAAGAGGATTTGTGAAGATGTTTGTAATCTATTATTTTTTCCCAATTTACTCCAACTTGATATTCGTTTTTGTGACTGGTTCTCGCAGAAAGTGGAACTTAACAGGAATATGTTTGGTCTTGGAATGCATAACTAGATTCTTGGAGATGTTTATATCACTGGTGTTGTCGTAGAGTATCAAAATAGGCTCATCATATCTCACTTGTATGTCTTGTAGAGTTTTCTTCATCCAAATAATCTAAGTACAACATGTTGTTGTTGTGATATATTTTTCTTCTAATATAGATAAGGATACTAAATATCTCTTCTTTCTCAACCACGAAACTGAGCAATCACCTAAGTAGAAATATGCTCCACTTATACTTCTTCTATATTCAATACCTCCTTCCCAATCGACACTTGTGTAGGACACCATAGTTAACTCATTTCCTTCTGGATACCATAGCCTAAAATATGTTGTTCCTTTAATATATCTGAAGACCATTTTCACTACCAGAAAATGGGTTTCCTTTGGCGCCGCTTGAAATCTTGCGACATGTATAACTACTTGCATTGCATCTGGTATTGAATCTATCACATAGAGTATACTACCAATAATTGATATGTATATCAGTCTTTGATCCACTTATTTATATTTATCATCTTTTCTCAACTTGCAACCGGTAACCATAAAAATACTCATAGGTTTATTGTCTTCCATTTTGAACTTATTTAACATTTATTTGATGTACTTGGTTTGGGAAATCAAAATTCCTTCATATAGCTGAGATATCTGGAGTCCCAAGAAGAAAGTTAACTCCCCAAGAAGGGAAATTTCAAATTCATTATGCATATCCTTGAAAACATTATGACTCAATCTATCATGATCACTTCCAAAGATGATGTCATCAACTTACACTTGAATAATAATCATACTGCCTTGATCCACTTTTATGTAGAGTTTATTATCTGCATTTCCTCTTCTAAATCCTTTTTTTTGTAAGTACCTATCCAATCTTGAGTACCAATCTCTCAGATCTTGCTTAAGTCCATACAAAGCTTTCTTCAATATGTAAACATAGTCTTCCTTTTTTCATAGTAGAAACCCTTATGGTTGTTCTATGTAGAATTATTCTTCTAATTCTCCATTTAGAAAAGATGAGTTTACATCCATCTAATACAATTTGATCCTTTTGGAGCATGCATAAGCCAAGAAAATTCTAATTGCTTCATTTATGGCCATGGGAGAAAAGGTTTCTTCAAAATATATTCCTTCAACTTGATCATATCCTTTGCACACTAGTATTTCTTTTTTTTTGTTTAACTATCCATCTTCATTTCTCTTGTTTCTGAAGATCCATGTTGTCCCAATCACAATTTTTTCCTTTGGTCTTGGAACTAGTTCTCATGTTTCATTATTCTCTATTTGATTGAGTTATTCTTCTATAGCCTTGATCCAATGTTCATAATTTATAGCTTCCTCAAATTTACTTCGTTCAGTTGTGGACAGTAATGAAAAATGTCCTTGTTTAGGTGTTTTTTCTTTCCTTCTTATTGTGGTTTCTACTTCGACACTTCTATCTCCAGTGATTTGTTCTAGTGGATGATTCTTTTGAACTGGACGATTAGGTGTCCTAGAAGGTATATAGAAATGTTGTTGGTTGTTTTATTCATGTTTATCTTCTAGTTGCTTCTCTTCTTCTTCTTGTTGTTCTTCTTCCTCTTCTTCTTTCTTTATTTCTTCATTTTCCTATTTTTCAAATATGTTTGAATTTCTACTTTCCTTCCAAGTCTTCAACAAGTCTGTTTCATCAAATTTTACATGGATGCTTTCCACTATATTTTTGAGTCTTAGATTGTAGCACATATATGCTTTGATTTTGCATGAGTACCCAACAAATATGCCTTCGTCCACCCAAGAGTCAATTTTTCCAATCTTCTTGCCTTCCCTTTTTATGTAACACTTGCTTCCAAACAATCTAAATTGCTTGACATTGGCTAGTCTTCTTTTCCATAACTCATATGCAGTCTTATCACTATTACTTCTGATCAATCCTCTATTCAAGATATGAATGGATGTATGCATTGATTTTACCCAATAGATATCACTTATCTTGGAGTCATTCAACATGGTTCTGTCCATTTGTTCTACAATTATGTTTTCCCTTTCATCAACTCCATTTTTTTGAGGTGTTCTAACTATTGAAAATTGTCTTTTTATTCCCTGTTATTCACAGAAATCCATAAATTCATTTTAAGTAAACTCACCTCCATAATATGATCTTAAGCATTTGATTTTCAAATCAGTTTCATTTTCAACCAGTTTCTTGAATACCCTGAAACATTCGAAAGCTTCTAACTTTTTTTTTAGGAAGAAAACCCGAGTCATTATGGTGTAGTCATCAATGAGTAGAATGAATTATTGTTCACCATCCAATCCTTTTGTTCTTGTGGGCCCACATAAATTAGTGTGTACAATCTCCAATAGTTTTGTCGTAGAGTATTCATTTGTCCTGAATTCAACTTTTGTTTGTTTTCCACGTTGGCATTGCTTGCACATAGTATTTGTTGGATTTGTAACTTATGGCATTTCTCTTACATCTTTATTCTTCCCGATCTTGACAATATTATCAAAGTGTATTTGGCCCATTATTCTATGACAAAGCCAACTTTCATCTTCGTTTCCAAAACAACATCTTTCTTCTTCAATCTCATTCAAGATATATATGTTATTTGGAGTCCTTGTTAATGTTACCACTAGTCTGACTGATCCTTATTTCCTTATTTCACATTCTTTTGAATTGAATATAAGTGTGTGCCCCTTATAAAAAATCTAGGTCACACTTAGCAAATTATTCTTCATATTTTCAACAAGCAAGACATTTTCTTCCACAACATCTTTGTTTCCAAGACTGACTGTACCTTTTCCTATAATTTTGGATTAGTTATCATTTCCAAACATGACAAACCCCTCTTTTTATTTTTTAATGTTACAAATATGTTTTTGTCTCTAGTCATATGATTTGAGCATCTAATGTCAATATACCAATGGCTTCTTCTATTTTTGTCTTGTAAGGAAAATCTGCATTCCTCAACCTTCAAATATTTTTGCTTCCTTTTCCAAGTTCTCTGTTGTTCCCCTATATGATTGAAAGGAACATGCCTAGTTTCTCTGTAAGAAACCATCAAATAAATTCTGTAATTTCTGGTTATGTGTCAAAAATTACATTTGTAGCATTCAATTTCATAACCCATAGCACCAAAATTGTTACAATTTATGTTAAATGCCTCACGCCGCTTTCTTGGATAATTGACTTCATAATGATTCTTGGTATTTTCATAGATACTTTTGTTCCATGTGTTTCTACCCTTTGCATAGGCTCTAAAATTTATGGAAGATGAAGGAAAATGAAGGAAGACAAAGATATTTCACTTTAGCACCTCCTTCATAAACATTCTTGAGCTTGTCCCATATTTCCTTTGCAGAATCAAAATGCATAACCTTAACAAATTATGAACCTATTAGAACACTTAGAATGGACTTTATAGCCTCTGAATTGTATTCACTGAGATTTTTCCCAATATTAACTGTTGGGGGAGAATATGGTGCAGTGTATCCATTCACTACAACTATTGGGGGAGAATATGGTGCAGTGTATCCATTCACTACAACTTGCCAAACCTCAAATCCCTGTGCCTGCAAAAATTCTCTCATTCTTATGCTCCAAAAAGCATAATTTTTCCATAAAACAATGGTGTTTCATTTTTGGTAAATTATCCTTTCTTATCCACGTTCTTCCTTCTAGTCGTTAAACTATTCTTGAAGGAACTCGTTCCGATACCAATTTTTAGAATATTCAATAATAATGAGAGAGGGAGGTGAATTAGTATAAAGTTATTTCAACAATTTTAAATTTCAAGCACTACATAAAAAATAACCATCAATAATTTAATTCATCATCACATAAACTCATACACATTGCACACAAATTGTTACATGGAAACCTAGCTAGGATAAAACCACATAAACTTTTCTTGAGTAGTTTCAAGATTTTACAAGCACCAACTTGAAGGAAGCACCCACTCCCTGAATTTTCCAGCACCTAATGGAAGGAGACACCAATACCATTGGAATATTTTAAATGATGATACAAGATAAAATTAACCTTCAAATATAATCCCAAAATCACTTCTTAAATCTTCATACAAAACTACTTAGAATTGTACCTCAAATATGCAAACTTGTAAGATTGACCACAAGCTTAATTTTTTATTTCTGATTCTTAAACTTGGAACTCAAATATTAGGATCTATTATCCTTATAATTCAATGATTTGAATTCAATTTGGACCTTCCAAGCTTCATATATAACCATTTTATCTCAAAAACATGTTTGGGACTAGTTTATGGATTAGTCACAAACCCTAACTTCCAACAAGTACAACTCTGTACCAATAATGAATCAAGATCTGAAACTTGTACTCAATATTCTTCAATATATTTTGTAAAATCCCTCCAATTTTTTATCCTTGAATCATCTCCCCAAAAATGTTACAGAAAGAATGGCAAGATGATTCATTTTGAAGAAGTAAACCCTAGTTTTAAAAACCTCAATTTCCACTAAGTATAACTCCAAACCTGTAATGAGTCAAGACCTAAAATTCATGCCCAAGATTCTTCACTATATCTTTTGAAAAAAATCCAAGATTCACTATCTGATTCATTCTATAAAAAATTTTATATCAAAAATTTCAAGATGAACTTCAAAGAAAACCCTAGAACAAATCAACACAAGACTTCATCTTCCCTTGGAATTTCTCCCTTCTTCACTTCATCTTCCCTTGGAAATTCACTCTTCTAGGCTAAAATTCTCTCATATTCCTTGGATAGGTTGAATTTGCATGTTCTAAATGTCAAATGAGGATCCTCTTATTTATATGAGTATTCTCTACATGAGGGGGTGCGACCAAGGGTCACACTTCTTCCTTAAGGATGGATGACCTTAGGGGCTTCTTTACTTTACTTTAGGGGATTATTCTCTTGGCGATAAGGGATTGTTCACTTGGATTTAGGGGATTTTTCTCTTAGTTTTAGGTCTTATTAAAGGCTCCTTCAAGGCTCCATTTGTGTACAATTGAATGTGGGCATGCAGAAATAACCACATGTTATCTCATCCCGTGAGGGCCATGCTTAAAATATATGTGATAAGGGGAACACTTTGGATTTATATACACTCATGTCAATGATCCTTCAAGAATGTTCAAGGATTATTCTTGTGGACACATAATTATCACTTTTAGGGGATTCTAGGCTTTGCTTTAGGGCATCTTCTAAGGTTGGCATCAATGAAAACCAATTTTCCAGCAAGGTTTCTTGCTCTAATACATTTAGTTGTCCCATAAAATGTGTTTTCAATCTAATAACAAATTTATTTGACCTTTGATAGTTTGTCTCACATGTTGTACATATATTTTATTAGGTCCATGAAATTGTTCGCATACTCCATTCATATCAACTCTTGTCTAAATTTGTTGATGAACCCTATACCCAAGCACTTATTAAGCTTAAGCTTGTGGAAGACATATTGATAAGTACCGATGCCTTTAGGCTCTAGTTACAAGGGGATGAATCCATGAATATGGGTAACACTTTTTAGTGAAATATGGTGATAAAAATTTGACATTTTACATAATTTTTAAATCAAAGCCCTCAAAACTAATATAAGCATTGTGAAATTTGATGTGTAATTAAAAAACAATTGTAGGAAATTGTGTTATGTTTCTAACAATAAGTTTTTCGAAAAATATTAATGTCATTTAATGTGTCAAATTTGAATTTAATTAAATTATTGTCATTGTGAATTTCCAGAAATATATATATATATATATATATATATATATATATATATAATTCAACCAAATTAATATTTGAATAATCTTTTATACACCTTTGTGTTCCCATCAACCTTTTTCCTACTATTTGCATAAATGGAAAAACGAAAAACATCCTTTTGAAGAGGAGACATACATGGGGATCCCACATATTTTTTATAATTTTTTGGTTTTTCATCTTTTATGCTACTACTTTTTCTCTCATGACCCTTGGAATCATGGAAACTTTTTAAAGTATAAGTTTTAAAATAAAAGAAATGAAAAATATAATATGAAATCAAAATTTACAAAATGATATGCTATTAGATAGAGGATTCACTAATGATTCCACTGGCATAAAATTCACTACCTAAGATGATAGAGATGAAGGGGTTTCACCCCATGGAAGTTGCAGCTACAAAACATTCTTCATCAAGGGGGGTAAATTTCTATATTTAAATCCCCAATTGAGCAATATAGCTTGATTGACGGTTTTTATAAATCTGTATTGAGGGATTAATGAGAATTTTAAAAATACCTCGATTGAGGTTCTTGTGGGTTAATAACAATAGCTCAATTGAGCCAAAGTCCTTCACAACTAATTAAAAAGGGACCTCGATGAAGCTCCATACCTCCATTGACTATTTAATTAAGATATAAATTCAGCTCTATAGATCAATCAAGGGGTTACTTAATTTTATCTAACACCTCATTTGAGGGTTTTCCAAGAACCCTTAATCGAGGGCTTATGTAAGAAGTCAATCAAGGTCCTAATAACTTGATCGAGTTCTTAAAAATATCTCGATTGAGGGTATGAAAAATGTTTTTTTCATTCTCTCCCTTTCCAAAAACTATTACCCAACTTCATGGATCACCCATGGCTATGAAAGAAAATGTTGCTTGCCTACCAATTACTTTGAGGAATTGTATTTTTTAAGGCTTCACTAGGGAAGAGGGGATCATACATATAATTTTATATATATTCTAGTTGGATTGATTATAGGTAGTTTCAAATAAGTATATGTTATATCTATCTTCATAGAGTGATGGTATTCCAAGAGGAATAAGAAAGTGAGACATCAATGGGATGTAATAGGGTGAGATCAACCAAAGGTCAAAAGGTAAGAAGACAATTTCAAAATGCATGGAATTTTTTCATAATAAAGGAGGGACATTTTGTTATGATGATGAGACAAAACATTACCTCAAGGTACAAACATCTAGTCAAAGGGTGGGAACTAAAACAACTTATAGAGTTGGACATTCACTTTTGTCTCAATGATAGGATTTATTGAATTGCTCCATCATTTATACATGGTCTAGGACTATTTTCCAAGGATGGAATAAAGGTAAAATATGGTGGAGTAATTAAATTGATGACATATGTCGGATGATCTATAAAATTTCATGGATATTCCAATGGAACAACTCATCACAATATATCTTATAATATTCTGAAATCCTAGACTATGCAGACTAATTTTTCTTAGATCCTAGATTAATTAACTACTAGCTTTGCTTGAATTTATGAAAATAATTGAATAAAAAAATGAAAGAACATGAAAAAATATACACATCATCCACAAAATTCAACACAATATATATCATGGGAAACCCAATACGAGGGAAAACCCAACTAGAAGGTGAGGCCTATCCTTCTTTTTTTTTTTCAGTTATGGAAAGAAAGTACAACGAAAGGGGCTCTCACTATGGAGTTTCCTTTGACACGATGGCCTAAATGTATGCTACAAAATCTCCTACTTGCTCTAGCATTCTCTCAAAATATCAATCCTTGGATGATCGACTCAACTATGGAACAAGTGCAATAAAAAAGAATGGAACCCTTTCTCTTCCTAACGACCCAATATTTAACATAGCCTGATAACCATTTAGGGTTAGGGTTTTGACTTCCTCAACCCTCAATTAGTCATCATGATTGGAACTTCTAGAATATTATTTAAATTATACATATGTCTAGCCCCATATGTGTGAGCAATGGTGTCTGACATGGAATCCACTGGTACCGTGATGGTAAAAAAGGTAGGTAAACTTGTGGGAGGTATAACTTTTGCATACGAGCTCCGATTAAGACAATTTATGCACCGTTGGGAAGGTATCAGAGTGTAGATCACCATTGAGGGTGTGTACATAGGTTTTGGACACTATTACCCTCAAGAGTAATTTAATGCCTCAAAATGGCTCTGGAAGGTTCTGGACCCCAATTTTCCAAACTGGGACCTACCATTAAAATGGCCCTACAAATTGATTCCTCCAATGTTTTCCTCCCAAAATGTACCAAGATATATGAAGAATTGTATGATGATCCAATATGGATCATACTCCCCCATTTAGGGAGTATTTTTGTCCCAAAAATGTTTACTAAATGAGGTGAGGAAATGTTTCCTTGACCTTCTCCCTGGAGTACCATTTTTATTTTCTTGGAAGTTGTCCTTTCAACCCAATCTACCAAAGGTCAAGCTACACCTATATTTTAGTTTTGTACTTCTCATACAAAATTGTGTCTTCTACTAAATCTTCCTAATAATTTGGTGCCAATCCCTCTATGGTAGGTAGGACCCGCTCCACCTCTTGATCCAACATAAAAGACTCATAGGGTTTCAAATTATCCACATTCACTACTAACTAAATGTGTATGTATGGGGGTAGAATGAGTCTGTAGGCATTATCTCCCACCTTCTCCAATACCTCAAAAGGACCATATCACAGAGCCTCGATATTCTTACCAAGGCCCTGTAGAATTTCCTTATTCAATTGTAACCAAACTATGTCTCCTACTTTAAATGACTTCTCAGTCTTATGTGGATCATGTCTGGCCTTATATTTTTCCTATGACTTCTTCAACATCTCTTGTACTTGCAAATGGATCTATCAAATATTTTCAACAAATTTATTTTTTCTCAATGTCTCTCCTTTCATGTCTTCCCTCACTCCTCCTTGTTGTCCATAAAAAAAATCCAAGGGAGAAGGTGGAAAATATCCAAAGAAAGTTTCAAAACGAGACTTACTAGTAGAAGTGTGAACTTATATGTTATAAGAGTGATGAATATATAACATATTTTCAAATCCTAGATCTTTGGATGCTTTTGATTGTAACCCCTCATAAGTTGCACCAAAGTCATGTTGACTACTTATGTTTTCCCATCTGTCTATGGATGGAATGTTGTAGATCATTTCAACTTAGTTTCCATATTCTTTGTAATGTCCCTGATTAGACTAGGAGGGGAAATTATGTTTTCTATCCCAAAATTGTTATTCTTTATTATGTGAATGTGTTGTTAACTTCTTACAAATAGTTTTCTCAATTAAGAATATTTTCAAACATATAACATACATCTATTATATAAAAAATAGAGAAGATAACATGACATCTTATTATGGATGGAAACTACCAAAATCAGTACAATGCTATCTAATGGTTGTAAATGAATTGCAAAATAATCTTAAGAAAAAAAAACTAATGGCTTCTAGAAAGCTACACAATCTACTACAAAAACAATACAAGAAACATGAAATGATTCCAATCTATTGTCCCAAGACTCTCCAATATCTACACTACTCTATCTAGTAATATCCACTCTGCAAGAAACCTTTTAATCTTGTCCCGAGCCCCTCACAAACCCAATATGGAAGACTACTACAACCCTAATTCACAAAGGTCCTCATGGGACGACTGCAAGGTGTCTATCAGGGCATCGCGGGACAACCCATGCTCAACTAGAAGGGATGTCTCCTTCCACATATGGGTGAAACCCTCCTGGCACCTGCAGATATGACGATCGACCTCCTCTTGAAACTCGCTGCTAATACACTGCTCAAGCCAATATGCCTCCCAACTCTCTCAATTATGGATCCAAACACCATAATGAAATCCAATGAGAAATCCATATGAATTATCCTCTTGTATAGCTAGGTTGGGTATTGCACCACCGAAACTAAACTTGCAGTGGAAGGGTTTTTCCCAAAACCCCAACGAAAGTGATAGCTATAAGAGCACTCCAATAAGGTATCAAATAATAATTCTAAGGGGAAGGGTTACTCTTATATTTATGTTTTCCTTAGACCTTCCATATCTTTCCCCATTTTGACCAAATCAAATTTTCACTTTATTTTCCTTCCAATTCCATTTAAATATAATCATTTATTTTTATTTAATGTCACTTTTAGTATTTGTCATTCCTTTTTACCTAGTGACACCAAATAAAATTCCTTGACTCCCTTTGTCCTTGTTGACTATATCCTACAGGATTCATATAGGCTAATGAGTCCTCCTCCATCATGGTCAATTGGAATGGGACATTACAATCCTCGCTCCCCAATATTTCTTGTTCTCAAGCGATTCTAGATCAGGGTGTTGTAAGATTTTCTCTCCTTCCTAGGTAGAATATTCTATAGGAAATCCTCTCCATACAACCAAGTACTCTTGAATGGCTCTGCTCCTCATCCTCCATTCCATGACATCAAAAATCCTCTCAGGAGATAAAACTGACCATCCTTCCTCATCTAGTGGAGGAATATCTGTTGAACCACTTTCTTCTTGAGGTAGGATACATGTAAGGTGTTGTGGATCCTACTACCCTATGGTAGCTCCAACACGTATGCTACTTCCCTAGCTCTCCTGACCACTATGTAGGTTCCATAAAAATGAGTCTTTAGCTTCTTTTCAACACTCTTCTTCAACGATGACTGTCTGTAAGGTTTCAACCTAAGAAATACTAGATCTCCAACCTCAAAGACGTGTTCTAACCTGTGCCTATCTGCATATATCGTTTGTAGATTCTGAGCAACCTGCAAATTCTCCTTCAATACTCTCAAGATGTCCTGACTTTCCTGCAACTAGTATTTACCCTTGGGAGCTCAACTGTCCCCAAATAAAAAATCCACAAAATATGGAGCATCATAGACATATAATTCCTTGAATGGGCTCATCCCGATGGACATGTGATGAGTGGTTTTGTAGAAGTGATCCCCTAGATGCAACCACTTTATCCATGTTTGTTTATTACCTAACACATAGTTCCTCAGGTACCTCTTGATCCATTTTTTCACTATCTCAGTTTTCCTGTCTATCTAGGTTGATAGCTAGTTGTTATCACTGAAATTTCGTCTGCAACTTCGCATGCAAATGGTTACAAAAATAAAGCAGTTCCAAACACCTATTAGTTCACCTACAACACCAAAAATTCATTTCCAAGAGGAAAAAAAATATACATCTGGACAAAAATTGACATGCGTTGAATCACTAAAGGAAGCGTTCACACAGTGTGCAGGCCAAAGAAGCCTGTAGAGTGCATAATGTGCCATATGTGCGACTGTGTACAAGAAAATACATGCAATCCTGTGAAAGACACATTTATGGTTCTTGTCGGCCCCTCAACCACTTATGGACCATCTCCAACTTGATTTGACCCTCAGATCTGAGTTGAATCCAAATGGGGGGCTGGTCAATGACTAAAGGGTTCCCTAAAGGGCCCCTTGTTCACACAAAGAACCAGTTGAATAATGCTTTGAAGACATGCTATAAATGGAGGCCATGGGTGCACTAAGAATTTAAGATTTCTATAGTATTGTTATGGTGACTCAATCCTCCCTTGAGAATCCTCTTTTCTCCTTGGAGCATTCTAGCAACATTCCAATAGGCCATTCCACTCACCTCTTGAGGGAATAGGCTTGGATTTCTTCACCATTTTCATTCTTGTTTATCATTGTAAGAAGAGATATCTAATAGGGAACTCAAGATACCTCCCGAGGAAGAGGGGATCCATAAGTCCTCCTTTCTCTATGGTGTTTTTCCAACTCATATAGTTATCCATTGGTGGCATAATCTTCGTCGTTTGGTTGATTGATTTTGGTTCAAAGTTTCTTATACATTCTAGTTATATTTCCTTAGTTGTTGTTAGTTTATTTGATTGTTTATTTCATGTGCTTGGATTATCTAACTCATTCACTAACCTATGTATTTTCTAGCAGTCCCAACTATACTTGCAAGTACCCTTGTTTTGCTCACCCAATTGACGAAATAGACACAATAGATTGGCAACCATACTGGGGATAATGTATCAATTTACTCCCTATTTTGGATTTTATAGCATTTATTTTTGACCCATTTTCCTTGCAGGAACCATAAACGGCCTAGCCTTACCTATCAAGAGCTAAGTTTGGAGTTGGAGGAGGATAATCCAATCAAATCCCCCCCGGATGCGTATCAAAACGTGCACGGGTATTTCAGCCCACATACATGCATTCAGTGCATTGTGCACCCAAAGTACTTTGGTTCGCTATGCATTGTGCACCAAAAGGTCTTTTGTTCTATGCACATTTTGCACACTGTGTGACCACTGTGCATATGTCTGAACTGTAACCCGTGCACCTATCCAGAGTTTAAAAATTGTAAGAGTTTTTGTCATGATTTGAAGGCCCCTAGCCTTCAAAATCTTGTTTTTATGCAATTTGTAAATGCACTCCACTTAGATTCTTTTCCCACATGAAAATTTAGTCAAACATAGGCACATAGGGGGTAAAAAGAACCATATTTCTCCTCTTTTTCTTTGGTTTCCACATGGATGGTTTGTTTTGATTGTAAAAGTTAAGTTGTGATTCTTTGCTATCACATATAAAAACACTTGCATTGGGATCATAAATCAACTTTAATCATTGAGTATGCTCTTCTCGTGCACCATAGAACGATCTTGAGAATGAGAAAGGTGTTTAAGGGGACATTTCATCTCCCTTAACAAAATATTTAGGAGACGACAAAGCCCCCCTAGGGCTCCTCGTAGTTTCTTTTTGAAACCATCTTAAATTTGCAAGGGCCCATACATGCCCACATGTTGCAAAGCTAGGATAGTTTTTGAAATTACTTTTTTAGTTTACATCACTAGGAGAGTTTAAAGATCAAAGTAACGGGCCCATGCATGCCCACATGCTTGCAATCTAGTATAGTTTTTCAAAGATTTCTTAGTGTAAAAAAAATTAGGGAGCTTAAAGGATTAGTAAGGACCCATATGTCCACATGCTAGTTCTTTAGGGATTTTAAAATTTTGCAAGGTTGTACCCATGACATCTAGTAAGATAGGTAACCAAGATTTATCATGACCACAAGAATTCCACATGTTGCAAATTTACACCTAATTCATTAAAAATTGGCACATTTTATCACTTGCTCACTCACAAAGTCACTCCTCACTCACATAATTTCATCTTGAATTGTGGAGGTTGAAGTAGGTTTTCTCCAAAGGAATTCCAAAATGTCCCACTATTTCTTGAAGAAATTATCCACACCCACTTAATTCCAATGAGATTGGTTCACACCCCCAATCTCTCAACCCACCACATCTAAATTTTTTCTAAAAACTCACTAAGTTTTCCTCCACAGGAGGTGCCAAAAGAAATTTTTTAGTCTAGGTAGGATCTCACGGCTAGGCATCCAAATAACCCCTGTTATCACGTTCTCACATTTTCAAATATTAGAAGTTGACAAATAGGGAAATTTTAAATCCTCCAAGTCAAGTGTTCCTAACACCATAAGTCAGGGAGATACTCGTGAAGGGTCGAAGGAAAAGGTCCCATTATTTTGTGCGTCCCCCCTTGAGTCACCCAACTCTTGGAAGGGATCCATCCCGTGACCCATTTTTGAGGCCAGAAATTTAAATGTCGCACTTTGACCAAGGTACCTAGTGGCCAAATTTAGGACATCTACCTAGTTGGAAATTGTGGGCTGCAATTGCACCTTGATCATATTTTGTGTGGCTATTGGGAAATATCACCAGCTCTTTCAAGATATGCACCCTCTACCCCTCATTATAATGGATTGTTTCATCCTTCACTAGTTCCTCTTCCAGTGGCTTCAAACCCCGCTATTGAGTGTTATTGGAAGGGCCAATGCTATTTGAGAGGAAGGACGATATCTCTTTTCAGGACACGAGCATTTGTTTTCTTTGTTCTCCCATGTGGAAAAAAACCACCTACCCATATGTATGCTTATTTACAGTTAATTTATGTATGATGCTCATTTGATTACATACAATTGTGAGATATATTGTGAAGGTCCAAATTATACAAGTCTCTTGTTCATTATTCCTCTCATCACCATTTTCACACATTCACTCCACTAGTCGGACATCATAGGGGACCCACAGAATCCCCGTCATTCCAGACACTTGCAAAATATCCCTCCTATTCTAGGAGGATTTCCTAGTCTTTCCAAATAACTAGCTTAACCATCTCACACCCCTATGAGTGACACTATTTTGGTATCATCTTTGCTTGGTTCCACCTTAATTGGGTTGAATTCCCAAGGCCATCCATCCACTAGCTCTCCTTCACAAGGAGGTGGGGGGGGGAATTCCTCTCAAGGGATAAGTACATCCCCATCAAATCCCCCTCAAGGGTCAGGTACACTACCTGCTCACACCATGGATGGAACTAATCCTCCACCACCACCCCCCATGCCATATTTGGCATCCCTCAACATTATTGATTTAAGTAAACTCACAAATGATCCTATATTGCATGATCCCGCATGGCCCAATATGACTACCAAACTACCTTCAGACATTCCCAAATTTGAAGGAAAATCGGGGGAAGATATCACCGACCATGTCATGGATTTCCACTTATGGTTCTCTTCAAACAACATCATGGATGACTCCATCCGCTTAAGTTTATTTCAGCGCACACTCACTGGTCCATCAGCCAAATGGTATGTGGATGGAAAATTAGTGTTGGATCATGTTGTCATTGATGCTAATGGTTTGATTGATTGATGTCATTGATTGATGTCAAGTGATTGATTGATGTCAAAGTATTGACTGATTGATGATTGATGTAATATAATATGTATTTTCCTTGATGAGAATTCATAGATGAATATGGATCAATGAGTTGTCATTGATATGATGAAGATGGATCAATGAGTTGTGATTGATACATGATGAAGATGGATCAATGTGGTTTCATTGGTATATGATGCATTGTTGGAAAATGTATAGATCACTCATTATTTTCTTATCATGATTAATAAGGTGCACAAATGGATGAACTCGAAAGTGGTCCCCTTATGGTGAAAGCCCTCACGGGAAGATGCTTTGTGGATTGAGTTATCCTAGAAGAATAGTTGGAGGACCCATGCTCTCATTATTTTATTATCATGATTGATAAGCTGCACAAATGGATGAACTCCAAAGTGGTACCCTTATGGTGAAATCCCTCACGGAAAGATGCTTTACAGATTGAGTTATCCTAGAAGAATGGTTGGAGGACCCATGCTTGTATGTGGAATAATGAAATGAAGATCAAGAAAATTGTTGGTGAAACTATCCTAGATGGATAGTGCTTGTCATGCCATTTCTGGTGGTATGTGGAATGTCACATAACACATCATGGTTTTAGATTTATGGCCTTACGAAGATGAAGGACCCCCACATGAAGGCTTGAAGCCCCCAAGGTCAAAGAAGTCAAAGTGACCTAAAAGAAGAAATCATTATTTAAATGATAAAGTAAGATGAAAAAGTCAAGGTGAATTATTTAAATAATAAAGAGAAGTGACAAAATCAAGAAATGATAAAGTAAGGTGACAAAATCAAGAAGGAATATTTAATTGATAAAGTATTGGAGAACTTTCTATTTATGGAAAGTGGTTAACCCTAAAATAAGGAAAATAGGTTAAGTGGCCTAGAAATGGGTTAAGTGACCTAAAAATGGGTTAAGTGAACTAGATGATAAAAGTATAAATAAGATAGCAATGGTCTCTTGTAAATCATCCTTTTTGTGGATCAATGGAGAGCTTCTTGAGAGAATATCTTTTGGAGTATTGATGGAGACCTTCTTGTGAGAGCTTCTTGAGCATTTTTGGTGTGGAACACTTGAGCATATTGAAGATATAAATGTGAATGAGGTAACCAAGGATATCTAAGCCGAATTTCAAAAGGAAGGTGAAGAAAAGAGGGCCAGAATTGAAGGGAGGATAAATTCTTTTGATGATGCTTTCTAAGGTATGTTATTTACAGGTCATCTCACCATTTTCGCTATAAATTTTTTTCTATAATGATTCAGACCGTGAAATTTCTATGAAATTCAGAAAACATACCCAAGTATCTGTGGTAAAGAATTCATCTTGTGGGTCATTTTATTTTGGGATTTACACTCTGTGGAAAATAGGGTTTGTGGCTAGTCCTGAAACTAGTCAAAAACATGTGTTTTGGGTAAAAACGTCATAACTTCTTCATAATAGATCCAAATTCAGTGAGACAAAATGTGTTGGTTAGGTTATAGTCTGTAGTATGTTTTTTAATAGTTTTATATCAATTCCACAAATATTTTGTGCGGGACACGCTCTACAAGGTCACTCTCTAGAATAAGCCAAAATTCAACAAGGTATGCCATTTTTGCTATAACTCCTTTTTTTAGAGGTTCCAAGTAGTGCCACCTGGAGAAATTTCATAAAACACACTGAAGAACATTTTTTATAAGTTTTAGATCTTTATTCATTATAGGTACAAAGTTATGATTATTTCAAGTTGGGGTTGTTGACTAATCCAAAACTAGTCATGGTTGAGACAAGCAGTTGATGATTTGGCACACACATGAGGTATATAGTTGATGATGTTGGTACATATTGATGAGTCATTGTTGATGAGTATTTAACACATGATTGGTATATACTTGGTACATGGTTGGATGCACTTTTTTATGGTACAGGTTGATTACAGGTTGTTTGGCACAGGTTGGTGCATGGTTGATGCACTTGTTTATCTTGACAGATTGATATCTGTTGAGGATTGTTTCCTCATCTCAGTTGGTTCTGTGAATGTAATATGATTCTTGCATATAGAGCTGGTGCTCTTGTAGAGTTGTACTCTATTCATTTGTTGCTGAAAAACCCCTGGATTGAAGTCCATAATAAAAAGAAAAATTGTACATACATCTTGTGCTCTTTGTGTTCCTTGTGGAGATGATTTGTTGATGATATGTTGCTGATATGTATTCACATCTAACTGATTATAAATGACAAAAATGAGTAATGAGAAAATGTTTAATGTTAAATAAGGATTTTTTGTGTAAGAGGGAAGTTTTGGGAAAAATATCCCCACACTCATTCACCCCCCCCCTCTAAGTGTGGTAGGTGTGTCCAACAATTGGTATCAGAGGGAGGTTTCACTACAAGCCATAACAAGCTTGAAGGAGATCCATATACACACAAATGGATGATGAAATACCAATCCTTAATGATGAAAACTATTCTACTTGGAGAATAGAGATGAGAGTGTATTTGAAGACAATGGGATTAGCTATTTGGAATGCAGCCATTGGTGGATCAGTTCCATTGAAGAACAAGTCAAGGTTTGCAGCTCAAAGGTAAGGAAAGAAGAATGATGCATTGGCTCTCAAGACCATTCTTAGTGGACTTTCAAGCCCTATCAAAGAGATCATGGGACAATTCACTTCCGCCAAGGATCTATGGCTAAAGCTAGAGGAGACATATCAAAAAAAGAAAGAAGATGTTGAAGACCACTCCGTCAATATTATCAAAGGTAAAGAATCTTTAACTCTTGATTGCATATGTGATGATTTTAAAGGAAAATAATCATGTGATGATGTTGGAAAGAAGGAAGATATTGAAGATACTTCAAATGAACGCAAAGAATCTCCAAAGACTCTTGATTCCATTGATTCAAAATGTGATGATGTTGAATTTTTCTCAAGTGAAGAAGATGATCTAGAAACGGTTTGTGTAAAGTTTGATGATAGTTATCCCATGAAAAGAATAGAAGAAAATCTATTAGAACTTCAAAAGGAAATTGAAGAGGGTTTATATAGATATAGAAGTGATCATTTTTATACACACTATAACTATCTTTNNNATAACACTAAAAAGTTTCTTAGGAGGAGTCAAAGGTACATCTTGATGTTAAAGGAAATGCTCAAAGAGAGCAATAAGACTCAACTAGAAGAAAAGGAAGAAGAAATCACAAGACTAAAGAATGAAAAAGAAAATGTGAAGGTAGATGATGAGATTAGAAAAAGTTTTGAAACTATTGTCCATCTCAAGACCGAAATTGAAGAAGCCAAAAGAATAGAGGAACTATTGAAGAATCAAATAAATGAAAAGGAAGAGTCATGTTGTAAGCTAGAAGATGAAATTGTTGACCTTAGAAAGAAGGTAGAAATTCAAACAAATTCTTGAATAACTCACTAATACTGGATGAGATCTTAGAAAGTCAAAGATCACCATATGATAAATCAGGTCTTGGATACAAAGGAGAAGATACACATGTTGAAGCAAGCACCTCAAAGAAGCATGAGGTAAATCCATCAAACAAGGAATACAATGTTGCAAAGAAACCATCTACACAAGGCAAAGAAAATTTCAAAAGAACAAAGCAAGGAAGACATCAGGAAGCTATTCTTGGGACGCCAAAGCAAAGCTATGAAAGTATTTTTCATGGGCATTGTTATTCATATAATGGATCTGGTCACAAATATTTTGAATGTTGATCTTATGAAAGGAGATATAATGGAAGATTTTATAACACCATGAGGTGTTGGAGATGTGATCAAGTAGAACACATTGTTGTCCACTGTAACACTATGAGTTGCTAAAGTTGTAGTGGATTTGGCCACAAATCCCATGAGTGTTGGAACACAAGAACAAATTCCATGATGAGAACTTCAAATAGCATGGCTAGAAGAAGGAATGAAGTAAGGAAGGGAGACATATTTGAAAATATGGATTCTTAGAGATCAAGTTTTGAGGAGCAGGGACATCTACAGAAGTGGGTGAAGAAGACAGAGCAGCCAGAACAGAGTGAAAGACTGAAGGGAAGCTCAAGTAAGTCATCTACCGAAGCATATGCAGGTGACAGTGGTATCCGTCGTGTACATATGCAGGATGACCTTGTATAGTTCATGTACATACATGAGTTATTGTGTAGCAGACCACATATATGTGGTAAAGCCTTGAGAAAAAGGCTATGCACATGGATTGCAGCTTGATGTGATGGTATAACACTTTTTTGCAGGGTATGACATTGTTTGTTGCAGGTGTTGACACTATTTGCTGCAGGTTTAAGTGTTCATCTATTGGATTATGTAAAATAAAATCTCAAGTGCATGACACTAACCCATGAGTATGGATTGATGTTGATCTATTGGTGTACATGGCTGGTACATATTTGAGTTTCATTGATGTATCTTATGATGTATTATTGGAAGCATATGTTGATATCATGGTGCATGCATTTTTCATGTGGATTGGGCTACATATTGCTACATATGGTTGGTGAGTTGATGAGGTGATCATGTTGTACATCATTGTTGATCTATATTTGATGCATGATTGGTGCTTTTCTAGTACATTGAAAGAGGCACCTACTAGCAGTTTGATTGGCACATGTTTTATGGAGGATTTGGCATGCATATATGGGATTTATCATTTTGTGGTATTGGTGCATGGTAATGTACATGTTTGGTACACTCATAGATGGAATATGCTTGATGATACTACACCATTGGTACTACTTGATTAGCACAACAATTGGAATTTGTTTGAGATACCTGATTGTGGCACTTGGTTCATGATGGAGACATATCATGAGTGATATGATACATTGTTTGGCATGTTGGTAGATGCACATGGTTGGCATATTGGTAGATGCACATGGTTAGCATATTGGTGGATGCACATGGTTGGCATATTGGTAGATGCACATGTTGGCATGTTGATAAAGGCATATGATTGATACATTCCATGGATGATATATTTTAGCACATTGCATGATGTTGACGTACATGGTTGATGTACATAGGTGTTGTGCATGATGAGCACACATTTTGTACAGGATTGACTTGGTTTATATTTTGCTCATGATTCTTTATTTCATTATGCTTGGTATGGCATGAGTTTGATGCATGAATAGGTCCAAGGATCGTTATATGGTAGCAAAATGTTCATCTTGCAGAAAAGATAGGGGAGACATACCCATAGGGGGAGTCATTCTTCTTCCCATGATTCTAGGAGGAGATATTTATCAGATGCATACCTAGAAAAGAGCCCTATACTTGAAGAAAGAGCACAGGAGCATAATTCCAGGGGGAGCAATGGTCACGGGGGGAGTTTGTTTGATGTATCTTCAACATTACATCAGAGTGATATCCCTTGTTCAAAAGGGGAGAGATTATTCAGAGGAAGGTCAAAGGCATTCAGATAGGGGCAGCAGCCCCAAGGAGAGTTCAAGCAAGGGGAGCATCCCCAAGATGAGAATGGCCCTTTGCATTGATTTCAAAGGGGGAGAGTTAATCACATTGATGTGATTGATGTTTATTGATCGGGAGAGATAGTCACATTGACTATTTATGTAGAGAATGACTTATCTACATGTTGACATCAATAATTGGTAATTGGTGTTGACATCAATGTTGGTATTGCCATCAATGCCAAAGGGGGAGATTGTTGGATCATGTTNATGAAGATGGATCAATGAGTTGTCATTGATACATGATGAAGATGGATCGATGTGGTTTCATTGGTATATGATACATTGTTGGAAAAATGTATAGATGACTCATTATTGTCTTATCATGATTAATAAGGTGCACAAATGGACGAACTCTAAAGTGGTCCCCTTATGGTGAAAGCCCTCACGGGAAGACGCTTTGCGGATTGATTTATCCTAGAAGAATGGTTGGAGGACCCATGCTCTCATTATTTTCTTATCATGATTGATAAGGTGCAGAAATGGATGAACTCCAAAGTGGTCCCCTTATGGTGAAATCCCTCATGGGAAGATTCTTTACGGATTGAGTTGTCCTAGAAGAATGGTTGGAGGACCCATGCTTGTATGTGGAATAATGAGATGAAGATTAAGAAAATTGTTGGTGAAACTATCCTAGATGGATAGTTCTTGTCATGCCATTTCCGATGGTATGTGGAGTGTCACATAACTCCTCATGGTTTGAGAGTTATGGCCTTACAAAGATGAAGGACCCCCACATGAAGGCTTGAAGCCCCCAAGGTCAAAGAAGTCAAAGTGAACTAAAAGA
>JASDQU010102396.1:252753-353236 GCA_032191745.1 Picea mariana
TCAAGAAGGAATATTTAAATGATAAAGTATTGGAGAACTTTCTATTTATGGAAAGTGGTTAACCCTAAAATAAGGAAAATAGGTTAAGTGACCTAGAAATGGGTTAAGTGACCTAAAAATGGGTTAAGTGACCTAGATGATGAAAGTATAAATAAGATAGCAATGGTCTCTTGTAAATCATCCTTTTTGTGGATCAATGGAGAGCTTCTTGTGAGAATATATTTTGGAGTATTGATGGAGAGCTTCTTGTGAGATCTTATTGAGCATTTTTGGTGTGGAACACTTGAGAATATTGAAGATATACAAGTGACTAAGGTAAAAAAGGATATATAATCTGAATTTTAGAAGGAAGGTGAAGAAAAGAGGGCTGGAATTGAAGGGAGGATAAATTATTTTGATGATGCTTTCTAAGGTATGTTATTTACAGGTCATCTCACCATTTTCACTATAACTTTTTTTTCTATAATGATTCAGACCGTGAAATTGCTATGAAATTGAGAAAACATACCCAAGTATCTGTGGTAAATAATCCAGCTTGTGGGTTGTTGTATTTTGAGAGTTACACTCCGTGGAAAATAGGGTTTGTGGCTAATCCTGAAACTAGTAAAAAACAGGTGTTTCGGGTAAAAACATCAAACTTCTTCATCACAAATACAAATTCAGTGAGACCAAATGTGTTGGTTAGGGTACAGTCTGTAGTATTTTTTGTAATAGTTTCAGAGAAATTCCATGAATATTTTGTGCGGGGCACGCTCTACAAGGTCACTCTCTAGAATAAGCCAGAATTCGGAAAGGTATGCCAGTTTTGCTATAACTCCTTTTCTGAGAGGTTCGAAGTAGTTCCACATGGAGGAATTGCATAAAACACACTAAAGAAAATTATATATCAATTTCAGAGCTTTATTAATTATAGGTACAAAGTTATGATTATTTCAATTTGGGGTTGTTGGCTAATCCAAAACTAGTCATGGTTGAGACAAGTAGTTGATGGGTTGGCACATACATGAGGTGTATAGTTGATTATGTTGGTACATATTGATGAGTCATTGTTGATGAATAGTTGACACATGATTGGTATATACTTGGTACATAGTTGGATGCACTTGTTTATGGTACAGGTTGATTACAGGTTGTTTGGCACAGGTTGGTGCATGGTTGATGCACTTGTTTATGTTGACAGATTGATATCTGTTGAGGATTGTTGCCCCATATCAGTTGGTGCTGAGAATGTAAGATGAGTCTTGAATATAGATCTGGTGATCTTGTAGAGTTGTACTCTATTCAGTTGTTGCTGAAAAACCCCCGGATTGAAGTCCATAATAAAAAGAAAAATTATACATACATCTCGTGTTCTTTGTGTTCCTTGTGGAGATGATTTGTTGTTGATATGTTGCCGATATATGCTGCTGATATGTATTCATTTATAACTGATTATAAATGACAACAATGAGTAATGAGAAAATGTTGAATGTTAACTAAGGAGTTTTTGTGTAAGAGGGAAGTTTTGGGAAAAACATCCCCACACTCATTCACCCCCCCCCGCTAAGTGTGGTAGGTGTGTCCAATAATTAGGGTCCCATGTGACTTTTGAATCCTTGTCCAAAGAATTATTGGCCTTATTTCAACTACCAGTTCATCATGACACTGATCTGTAACTGCTCTCCTAGTGCAAACAAACCTCAACTACACATATTTCCGACCATATTAATGAATGACATCGACGACGTATTTTATGTAAACTAGAAACCACCAAAGAACAACATCTTGATTGGTTTCTCAAATCAGTCGTCTCTATATTTTCCAAATATGTGGCATCCAACTTCCCCCAAAATGAAGAGGAATCCATCAACAAGGCTCAACAGTATGACCTCATTTATGCTCAGTTAGGTTACTTATGCATTGTAATACCTGATGCACAGAGACCCATACCATTCAGCTAGAACAAACCTGGGATGTCTTGCACGATAGATGGATTGATTGGTACCAAAACACACCACAACCTGTACATCCAACCACCACCTATGTACAGTACACCCCAATATCCACAAATATATGGCAGTCCATCTTATTACCCTCCTCCCCTTTACCAACAACCATATCCTGTTGCTCCCCCTCCACCCATGAGTGGACCCTTGCCGACACCCATCATGTGCCCAACTTCAGAACCAAGTCCAAGTTCCCCCTCTACCTCAACATATAACCTGGGCACAAGCAAAAGCGCTTCGCCTTGCTATGTGCCATATGGATCATTACCACACCATAATCTGTATTATCCATTTCCTGGTCCTCCCCAGCCAATTACTCCTCCACAGGGACAAACACACATTGGCGTTAACTTTGTTTAGCCCTCTCCCATTCAACAATTTCATACTTTTGAATAGTTAAATACAAAAAATCTAGCCCATCATCCGAATAATGCCAAAAATAAAGGGAAAAAATGAAACAATAATAACCCAGGACCAGGAGGAAATAATCCCCAACAAAACCAACCTGCTGGGGGCAACCAAAATCAGGGTAACCAGAACCCCCAAGGGGAAAATATCAACAAATGCCAAGGGAGGAACAACAACAACAACCTCTAGAGAAAATTCCCTTGCGCTCTTTGTGGTGAGCATGGAAATTATAGTCACCATTTCCCCCAAATTTCTGAATTCAAATGGATGAAAGAATCCATGAACACGCCACGTCCTCCAGCACCACCTACCCCTCACCAGGCCCCATAATAGTATTTTCAAAAAACACCCCTGACCGTGTTGCAAACCCTATTCCACACCAAGGTGTGATGAATACCCAACAGAACATACAACTTGCCCCACCACAAATGGGACAATATCAAAACCCTAGAAATCTGGTGGATTGCAATATCCTCCTCACTAGTGAAGAAGAAATTCTTCTGCAAATGCACAGTTGTCAATACAACACACCCACTGAATCTACTCCCACCACTCCAGAAGCAGCTCTAGCTACAACCAGACAACCCTTGATGATTCCACGCCCTAACACTGAACCCACCATTTGTATCCCTCACATTTTGTTACGATGAAATGTTAACAACCCTCAGGCTAGGGAAACAAAAAATTACAGTCTGGTTGATGACTTGGGGAAATCTCCTACAGCCATGTCTGTATTGAAGGTCCTCCAAACTTGTCCAAATCAACAAAAATCCTTACTTTTTGCCTTGGGGGAAGTCGACCCAGCTAATACTAGACTCATCACATTCAATCTAGATAGTGGGGAACCTTGTCTCCCTACTTTGGTATCTTTCCAGATACCAGTCAAGATTCATAACATCATGGTTCATCAATGTATCATTGATGAAGGTGCATCCACATGCATCATGTCCAAAATTGTATGGTAGAAACTTGGCTCCCTGAAGCTAGTACAATCTGCCATCACTTTAAGAGGTTATGATGGTTGACCATCCTCCCATGAAGAGCTCTTTCAAAACTTCCCCGTGGAACTCGGGGGAAAAACCATCCTTATCGACATTGAGGTTATCAACACCCCGCTTGATTACAACATCTTGTTTGGACGTAGCTACATGTACGCTATGAAGGCAATAGCCTCTTCTATGTTTCAAAGGATGATGTTCCCTCACAACGGGAAAATCATCACCATCAACCAAGTTTCACATTATGATCCTAATCACTCTGCCAACATCGATAACATCCTGCCTCTTGTTTGCACTATTTCTAATGCTTATCCACTCATGGATATGGGCCCCAAAATTTTCAAGGACCCATCCTTGCTAGAGGCATACCATGAAGCACCACCTCTCATACACCCTTCAGCACAAGTGTGTGTCATATCTTCTAATGGAACTGACATCGAAGACACCATCCCTTCCACTGAGGCATCTCCCCACCTCGATGTTCCACTAGTTTAAGAAAGTCTACCTCAGGGATTATCTGAGAACCCTACTACACCACTTATTCCTGATTTCATCCTCCCTCGGGGAAAAATCCTAGTTTGGGAAACAATTCCCCAAGCCATCACTCAGATTCCCTTCTTCTACCCCCCACCAGGAGTACAATCATTTCAGGTATCTGCAACGTTTAACCTTCCCAACATGGTGCTCTCCATCCATGTATGGTATCTACACCCACCTGCGATGGTTCCTCAACCATCCCTCCATCCTCAGTCATAGAGAATCCCGATGCAGATTCCAGTACTAACTCTGGCCACACCACCCTCTCCCCCACTTACCAGCACAACTTCTACAACTGGGGGAAGACAAAAGAAGAAAGAGAAAACAACTCCACTTCCTCCATGATTCCAACCTCCTTGCGCGCTCCACGAAAGAGAGGGACCCCACTAATAGATGTCCTTATTTTTGTAAGTTACAAAATCTGATCCAAATCCCTCGAGAAACCACATCGCTTGTCACTCCACCAAGCACACCTAGTACTACCACAACATCCCCTACTACAATAAGTAAAGGGATGCGAACCAAATTTGCATGTTCCATCTGTTCAAAGTATGGCCATTGCACTCATCATTGCCCATCTCTACCTCAATTTTGACATACACTAATTATAGTACGTAAAACCTTTCAGCAAGAGCCCTCTCCACCAACACCTTTAGGTACCCACGTCATTGAAATCCATTATGTATCGACCTCACTCACCGAATGGATGAGATTCCATTGCTCTCCTTGTGACTCACTTTCTCATTTCACATACCAGTGTCCTTTGATCATTGAATACATGCGTCGTCAAATAACCCTTATTCAAAATACTTCAACCACCTCACCTCCTGTGATGCAAGTGACTCCCCCCATCCCTTCTCCAGATACTTTTCACTTCACCTCCCCTGAACCTAAGTTACTTCCTACCCCTCCATGGTTCATGGATAGACTGTCTGAGGATATTCCCCCCAATCCCCCTCAATTCTTGGTTCATTTCCCCCAGGAAATCTTACCCCCTACCACAGTTTACCCCCCACAGTATCTGGACATTTGGTTTATGTCAAGCGATTCATCGCAACTTACTTGAGACATCCCATCTACATCTTCACCACTTGAATACAATTACACTTGACATTCACCCATGTCACCTCCATGGATCTCCTGTATTCCCACATTTTTCACTGCAACAAAGACATCTTGGAGGAATTGACTACCCTTGATCTCCCTTGGAATATGCTCCATCATCGAGCACTTTTCCTCTCACAAGAGGTCTTCCACCTGCATGATCGGTATCACGAAGCTCCCGTATTCTTCCAAAACACCTCACAACACTCTCGCCATATCACCAATAGTGTCAGTGCAAATGAGGTGTCATTGTGGGCCCACCATCCATATATAGGCCCTTTTTCCCAACTTCCACACTCAGTTACAAGAGATCAGAGTCTCTGTTTCTTGATCTATCTTCATCCATGGGATCAGGGTCTTGCCACCTACATAGCCACATTCCCCAGGTCACCATCTGCACTCGGCCCCAAGGGAGCCTTTTTCTCACATCACATCCAGGTACACATGCTCATGTTCAAAATTATCAAATAACTGTTATATGTTCTTTATCTTCAGATATTGTTCACATCAGGTATTTGGTTTTAATGTGTGTAGGTACTTGGTCATCATAAACTAGTGAAACCCCTTTAGGTATATGATTGACACTGACATGTAATCATTCCATTTGAATATCAATTGCATCATCCAATCACTCCCTCTGAAATTCACCTTTAGGGTTCCTACATCTGGCTCTGCAGTACTGGCACCTCTACTGCATTTTGGTACTGTCACCCGATAGCATTCTCCCCCACATGAGTTGTCCCATTCATAGTTCCCCTTGGTACTTTGACACTCATGCTGCTTTCACCCCCTAGGGATGGGAGTCTCGATAGTCTTACACATTTCCAATAATAAGCCACATACTCCTTCTCATCATTTTTCTAGCTTTCCCAATGGACTCCCAGGTTATTTCATCTTGATTCTATTTTGACTACACCTCCGTAGTATCATTAACCCTCCATTTCATCCACAATTAGTTTTCCCATATGCATATTTCCCTTCATTCATTTACCTCATACAGAAACCCACCCATGGGGCCCCCACACTCCACCAGTTCCTCATGCAACTTGTGCCCTCACCAGCCAAGCCATCTTGTACCGGGGAACCCATTTGTGTATCTGTACACTCATCCCAAATTATTCTTTATTTATTTGGTAATTTTAAAAATCCTTTGTTTCTAGTATTTACTTAGCTTTTTAGCGTCACCCTTGACGACCTTCCTTTTTTGGCAATGAAACCCATGTCTCCCTTGGTTGGGGCATCCACTATCCGACATCATCCATAAACCCTGAGTATCTCACAGTCCATGTACCCCTGATCTCTGAGTTTGTCCACTTTGTCATGCCTCTGGTGCAATTTAACCCCATGTCTAGTCATCCCCCTAACACTAGATACAGTTTCATGGTTGCTGCCACTCATCCTTCAAATATACCCCCAACCAAGGGAAGTCTTGAGTCTCACCGCCTCTTGACTTCGTCCATATTCCCTATCAGTTCCTGATCTTATCTCCACAGATTTCATGAAGCCCTTTGCTTATTGGAGTTGTGTCTCCCTATCTGTCAACATCAAAACAGTTTCTAGAAGGGAGATAGTATCTTGACTCTCATTACCTTTACAATGAGGAGTCTCGGATGACACAAAGAGAACCATCATTTCTCTATGATTTTGTTGACCCCCATAACATTCGAATTCAACAAAATATCATGTTATGATGGGTCTTACTATGAGACTATTGCAGTTGTTTTATACCAGTTGAAGACCCCTAAATTTGTTAGTCCATCAATGCCTACGAGTCATCGACACTTCTTATAGGCATCCTTGCCTCTTTTCAGAGTATGCTCACAATCAAAATTTTCATCTGTCGTTGTAAAACTGCCCTAGAGGGCACTGCAGTTATCTACATCATCATACAACTTCAGTTACTGTCTTACATTTTTTAGTTACATGACACAAGCATGGGGCATGCCCACCTCGTTTGTATACAAATTTTCTTTTCTCTCCCTAGAGACATATTTGGGTCCCACAATTTCCCCTCTCCCTTTGACAGGATCTCTCTTGCAGTTCTTATCAACACTCTTCATTACAATGGTACCCTAAAGGGCCCCTTGTTCACACCAAGAACTAGTTAAATAATTCCTCAAAGACATTCTATAAATGGAGGCCATGGATGCACTAATAATTTAATATTTCTATAGTATTTTTATTCTGCCTCAATCCTCCCTTGAGAATCCTCTTTTCTCCTTGGAGCATTCTAGAAACATTCCAATAGGCCATTCCACTCACCTCTTGAGGGAATAGGCTTAGATTTATTCACCATTTTCTTTCTTGTTTATCATTGTAAGAAGAGCCCTCCAATAGGGAACTCAAGAGCCCTCCCAAGGAGGAAGAGGGGATCCATAAGTCCTCTTTTCTCTATGGTGTTTTTCCAACTAATATAGTTATCCATTGGTGGCATAATCTTGGTCATTTAGTTGATTGATTTTGGTTCAAAGTTTCTTATGCATTCTAGTTTTATTTCCTTAGTTGTTTTTAGTTTATTTTCTTGTTTATTTCGTGTTCTTGGATTACCTAACTCATTCACTAACCTCTGTCTTGTCTAGTAGGCTCAAATAGACTTGTAAGTTCCCTTATTTTTCTCACCCAAGTGATGAAACAGACACAACACTAGTACTAGGTGTCAAATCTATCCCAGACATCCTAAACAACTACTATGAAAACACATTGAGAAACCTACTATCTCGGTCACTAACTATGTTCTTTGGGAGACCATGGAGCTTGAACACCTCCCTAAAGAACATATATTTTACCTAAGATACATTGTAATATGTAGGAATGGAAACAAAGTGCACATATTTGGTCATTCTGTCCACTACCACATAGATACAATCCTTTCCCTGCACCTTTGGAAATCCTATGATGAATTCCCTGGAAATGTTGTCCCACTTCCGCTCTGGAATTGACAATGGATGAAGTAGTCCTGCTAGATGTGTGAATTCTGACTTGTTCTGCTAGCAAGTCATACACTCCCTCACATGATGAAGTACATCCTACTTGATACCTTTCCATGAGAATGTCTCCCTCACCTTCATGTAGGTCTTCAGATACCCCTAGTTCCCTTCCAGTGGTGTGTCATGTACTTCCTTCAAAATATCATCCTTGAGCRTGCACTTAGGGACAAGATATATCTTTTCCTTGTAGTAGATGATGTCATCCAGTACCCTATACCTGTCATCCTAAATACTTCCCTCCATTATCTCACAAGAGAAGGTATTCTTGGAGTATTCCACCAAGAGAATGGACTTTCAGTCTGTTGAGATCTATGTCATGGAGAAGACTACATGTCTCTTGTATAAGGAATCGATAACTATATTCTTCTTCCCCTCTACATACTTAATGTCAAAATCATATGCCTGAATCTTACTCACCCATTTTTGTTGCCTCTCATTCAGGTCTTGCTGCTCCAATAAATATCTCAAGTTGTTGTGGCTAGTCCTCACCACAAAGCATCCTCCTACTAATTATTTTCTAAACTTGGCCAATGCATGCATGATGGCCAACATCTCCTTATCATATATCAGGTATATCTTCTCAGGATCCCTCAAATTTTGTCTCTCAAAAGTTATCGGATGTCGGTTCAACATCAATACTACTCTTATCCCCTCACCAGATGCATCACACTCCAATACAAAAGGCTACATGAAATATGGGAGTGCTAATATTGGACAAGTGCTCATCACCCTCTTCATTGTATCAAATGCTACCTATGCATACTATGACCATCAAAATTCCCCATTATTTATGAGGTTTGTCAGTGGTGTAGCCAATTGTGAAAATCCTTTCACAAAGTGCCTATAATAGCTCCATATCCTGAAGAATCCTCACAGATATGTGAGTGACCTAGGGGTGGGCCAGTTTAAGATGGTCTGAATTATTTTGTAATGCACCTTCATTCCTGTTAGGGTCCTATAATTTTATAGGATAATCATTATCCTGATTGATATCCATCTTTTAGTGATTTTGAGATTGAAAGTAATATTCCAAGTCGTCAACTATTTCCAAAATGATAAAAAAAACAAAGTTTTGCTTCATGGCATATATTAGAAAAGTGAAATCGACAAAATCTCTTAGTCATGGAGAAAATAAGAATCACACAAATCTTATGGGTGACAACATTCCTTCCCATATCGATGACTCATAATCAGTTCCGCACCCCCTGACCTTTCTACCTTTAACGGTGGGGGGGGTCTAAAAAGTGGTTTTACCACTGCCACTTGTCATTCCCACAACATTTCATACCCCCCTCTCTCAACTCCACTTACCACTCATACCCCCCTCCGAAATTCACATAACATGTCCCGATACCACTCGCATTTCCTACCTACACTCCTCCTCTCCCTACATGACACCTAACCCCTAACCTTCTACTAGTTATCCTACACATTCCACAACTTTTGGCCACTTCTTACCTGTTATATGCACTGCAAAATATTTTCAAAATTTTTGGCCATAATTCCTTGTTTTGTGTGTTGAGAAATGAATGAGTGGGAAATTTTGAAAGTGCTCATACCATCAAAGATGACCACCTCTAATTCAGATGGAATTCATTGTTGGAGAGCAGGGACACATGTTAAAGGTTCTTGATCTATGATTCATCATTCATCCATCATGTTTCAACGAGTGGGGCACCAAATCGAGTGTTAAATCAGTTAGATAATCTCCATGTAGTTAGTATCATTTTATCCACAAGGTAGGTGTTGGTAACTATTATATTGATCCTTGGTAATTTCATAAATCACCCTAATTTTGTTGTGAGTGCTTAGCGTTTGAACCTATCAAGAATTGAATATCGTGTTTCGATTCTCTGTTGATTCTTCATGACTTCTTCAAACAATCACATAGGAGGAAAGCTACATCGTAGAGAGGACCTGTGGCCTAAAGTTATTGCTGAATACCCATAATTTGAGAGACCTTTCAATCAGGATGGATGGTTTGAATATGTACACATGCTTACGAATGGTTATGATTCAGGTTTGGCTCTTTCATTTGCTCAGTCTTTTAATGGCATGACTGTTACAGTAGGAGACTTGAGTTTTGAAATTACAAAGCAATCTATAGCTGATGTGTGTGGTCTCCCTCTAGATGGGAAGTGTTGGTTCAAGAACCAGTTCATTGTTGGAGATTGTAACCAATTTTTAAAAGATGAATACCAAAATCCTCCTTGGATCAATGGGATGCCCCTATGCATGTTAAATCCTGAATGGTCAAATCACCTATTGTCGATTCAACGACATTTTACAAGAGATGGGAGATATTCTAGGTTTTACCTATACCATCTCAGATTTTTATTACACCTGATTGGGAAATGTTTGAATGTCCCTTACTATTTCTTAAGGATTCTATCTAAAATGGAAAGAAAAATACAAACCAAATCAGATAAATCGAGTCCATTAGGAGATATCTTGTACCATCGGGGTTTGATCAAGCTGTTGATTCTTCATGAGTTAAAGAAAACTGATAGAACTTGGGAACAGTTTCTATTATGGGGAGGCTTTGAAACCACACCTTCAGTTAAGCAGCAGAAGAAAACTAGAAAAAGGAATAGGATCTCAAAGAAGGTAGAGAATTTCTCAGCCAAGACTCAAATGTCCCAAGCAGAAGGCTCACAGGCTCAGACATCATATTTGAATGAATGAGACAATGAATAATAGGATGAGACTCATACTCTCAATGCTTCAATTTCAAAAAGGGATTTTGATAATTTGAAGGAACTTCCAGAACCTGTTAATCCCTCAAGATCAATGTGTACTCGCTCCAATAAATGAAAGCAAGAAGAAATATCAAAGAGTGCTCAAACTAAACCAAGAAAACATTCAATTCCTGCTAGGAAGAAAGAAGTAATTAGAATAAAAGGCAAGAAACATCATGTACAATAAAAATAAGAGGTTACT
Source organism: Picea mariana (assembly GCA_032191745.1). Taxonomy (NCBI): domain Eukaryota; kingdom Viridiplantae; phylum Streptophyta; class Pinopsida; order Pinales; family Pinaceae; genus Picea; species Picea mariana. Next base: position 263,713 of record JASDQU010102396.1, read on the forward strand.
CATACAATCCTGATTATTGCAGAAACAGAGACATTTTCTCCAGCACCTGAGCTAAACCCTAATGATGAGGGGACCAATAAGAAAACCATAGAATCAATACCAAAGATGGATGAAGATGAAGAAATTTCCAGGATAACCAGAAACAAGAAAAGAGGTGAAATGAAGGAACAAAGGACATATTATCAGAGAAGACCAAGAAGTAGGCAAACTAACAAGTTAAGACTTAAGCATAAAATGATTTTAAATCCATCAGTGAAGGGTCATATTATTAATATAATAGATTCACCCCCAGAAAATCCTATGGCATATAAGAAGCACAAGAAGGTTGCGAAGGAGGATAAAATCCAAGCACCAAAGCTTGTGGCATCTAATAAGCACAAGAAGGTTGTGAAGGAAGATAAAATCCAAGATACAAAGCCTATGGAATCTAAGAATAACAAAAAGGCCATGAAGGAGGATAAAATCCAAGAGCCAAAAGCTATACGAGAAGACCCTATAAGAGTCTTCAAAGTGTAAAAACCTTTGAATTCACGAACTACAAAGTGAATCTCAACCATTGATAGGATGAGGACACGTGGTGCTAGATTAGATATTCTGGAGACTAGGCTCTTCAGGGTATTCACAATGTGAAGATTTGTTAAGATCTGAAGCCCAGAGTCACAAAGTAACAGGATCTATGGATACATGGGTCTACGTGGAAATATATCAACCGTGATATTTGAAAGAAGTTATAAGGATGTATGTCGGGGGATGACATGGCTCACGGGTGTCATATAGTGTGATGTGGACCGGCAACTAAGGTGCCACATGTCACCAGGATATGGATGATTCAAATAACCTTTATTACTATCAGAACATGAAACAAGTCACCCCCTATTGAGGACATGTGTCTCCCCTGGCCCCCGCTGCATGTCAGCCTCTGGTTCATGCCTGGCTTGCCAACATGGTTGGTGACACGATTGGGAATCTGGGAATCTGGGACTTCGGGAGTTCAAAAGATTTGGTGCATATTATAGTAGAGGGAAGATCAACATTGATCACCAAACGACGAAAACATAGAACATCGATCTCCAATCATCGAACGCCGAAAACGTAGAACGTCGATCATTGATTGTCGAACACTGAAACATTCAACATCAATTGTCGATCGCCGAACACCAAAAATATGAAACAATGATCATTGAATGTCCAAGGCCACGTGGAGAGATTTTGGGACTTTGGGGAGTATGTGTATAGTAAGAAAGGGGGCATTCAACACTGAACGTTGAAGACCCCAATTAATAATGCCCGGATAACTTCGGGAGGTTGTATCTTGCAAACCAAGGATAAGATTTTGAGCCAATAACAGTTGTTAGAAAGCTACGAACGAGTAGAAGAGGATGAATACCTCAGAGAGGTGATTTGAGATGATTTGAATGAGAAAACATTTGATTCCCCATCCATATAAAGGGTATGTATGGGTTGGGTGTGTTACAAATTGGTATTAGAGCATGGCAACAACACTTGGCCTACTTGGGCTCATGCACAATTCATATAAAATATTGTTAGAAAACTTTATGGGGTAGCACCCTACCTTACCTCCATTCTATAAGAAACTTTTTTGAACCTCTACTGAAGAGAGGAATGAAACCTTCTATTGTTGAAATATCCTTTGGAAATCTGCACTGTATGTTTCTAATGTTTCCAAATAAAGAAGATAACTTCACTTTGAAATATTATGTGTGTTCATGAATCGGTATATTAGTAACTAACAAAAAATGTTTTGTCATCACTCAAGAAGTCAATGAATAGCAGGAAAAATAGAATGTAATGGATAGTGACACACCATGAGTTGGGGGAGAGCTTCCACAATAGAGAGGAAGAATTTGATGAAAGGAGGGAAGTGGAAACCCCTCCAGATTTGGTCAAAACTGTAAGAAGCCTCATTGCATAATTACAGAGTTATAAGGATGACAATCAAAGGTTGATAAAGAATCAGGAAAAATAGTCTAAAATTAATGTAGTCCTACTACAAAGTCTATCAGATATACAAAGGAAACTAGAACTTGGTCCAACCTCTAGTCATGTGGACAGGCATCATACTAAGAAAACTCCAAGTCCACCTGAGATACAAAAGAATGGTCCAGAAAGTGGCCACACCAGGAGTATCACCTCAAGGAAGGCCCAACATGGAGCCAAGAGACACTCATTGGAATGTCCCTCTAAGGACACTGACAACTCCAAGGAATGTTCTAGTGGAAAAAATAGTTCCCATTCTCATACGAGAGGAAAAAAGATGAAACATTCCAAGAGTCATGATCATGAAGAGTTCAAGAAAGAAAAACCTCCCACCTTTGATGGAGATATTAAAAAGGGGGAAGAAGCAGAAGTTTGGATACTCAGCTTGAAGAAGTATTTCAAAGTCCATGACTACTCTAAAAACTTAAAGGCTCAGATAGCCATTTTCAAACTGAATGGGAAAGCTTCCATTTGGTGGGAGGACCTTAGGAATGTGAAAGGAATCCATGAGAAGGACTTGTCAAGGAAACAATTTGAGAAATACTTCAAGAAGAAGTATCTGTCAGAAAAGTACTTTGATGGTAAGACCAAGGAGTTCTATGAAATCAAGCTGAGGAAACTCACCATAGATGAGTATATCAAAAAAATTCTCAAGTTGATGAGGTATGTGCCCTACATAAAGGATGAAAAATTAAAGATGCAACAATTTATTAGTGGACTACCTCAGTCCTACCAGAACATAATTGAGTTTGATGAGCCAAATACGTTATAAGATGTTATTCTGAAAGCAAGGTATTGCTATGAGAAATTCAATAATAAGACATAACCCCATGAATACTGGAAGAAGAAAAGCAATTCAGGATTCAAAAATAAGAGGTTTAAACCCTCAAGATTTAAGAACCATGGGAAGAGATAGAGGATGAGCCTTCCTACCAGAAGTGTGTATCAGCAAAATTTTCCATCTCAGAGTGGAAATAAACCATTCAAAGCAGTTCCAAGTAAGATTGATAACACAAAGAAAGAACCCTTGAAATGTTAGGTTTCTGGAGAGGAACATCTACTAAGGGACTATCTGCATAGGAAACAAAAAAATAAGAGGGTCTACAATGTCCAAGAGGCTACCATAATCAATGAAGTGGCTAGGAGCATGCCACACATTTATGCAGCCTTGGATAATAGACAAACTAACCACAAACTGACCACCAAGCTTCAGTAGTGGAGATGGAAGGTACGATTTCCAGCCATCATGTTTCCATTTTAATTGACCCTGGTTCTAATTTGAGTTATTCTACCCCACAAGCTGCTGAGAAATGTAAATTTCAACAAGTTAAACATGTTAAATCATGGCTAGTACAACTAGCCACTGGAACCAAAAGAAAAGTAAAAGAGGTCATACCAGGATGCCAATTTGTTATAAGTGGGTTTCCCACCCAAGCGAACCTAAACATACTTCCTTTAGGATATTATGACTTGTTGATTGGCATGGACTAGTTGGCTACCCATAAAACCAAGTTGGACTGTTACATCAAAACTTTGGAGTGTGAAAATGAATAAGGAAGAAGGGTAACCCTACAAGGGATTAAAAAGCCTGTCTCAGTGAGATAAATATCATCCCTCCAAGTGAAGAAGTATTGCAGAAAGGGGTGTCCCTTGTATGGAATACAAGTAATGAACTCTGTTGAGAATGAAAAATCCATCCTAGAGGACCATCCCATATTAAAGGAATATAAATATGTATTCCCAAAATAGGTGCCAGGTCTACCTCCAAGAAGGGATATTGACTTTTCAATAGAACTTGTATGAGGAGTGGTGCCAATTTCTAGAACACCCTATAGAATGAGTACACTAGAGATAGTTGAGATAAAACTACAGCTGAAGGAGATGTGGGAAAAAGGTGACATTTGGCCTAGTCTGTCCCCATGGGGAGCAACAAACTTGTTTGTGAAAAAGAAAGATGGCACACTCAGATTATGCATAGATTATAGACAACTCAATAAGATGACCATCAAGAATAAGTAGTTGTTACCAAGGATCGATGACTTGTTTGACCAACTAAGGGGTGCTACAATCTTCTCCAAGGTTGACTTGAGGTTTGGATACCATCATGTATGAATTAAAGATGAATACATCCACAGGAAAACCTTTAGGACAAGATATGGCCACTGTGAGTTTGTGGTGGTGCCATTTGGGCTTACCAATGCACCAACCACTTTTATGTTCTTAATGAATAACATATTCAAAAATTTCTTGGATAGGTATGTTTTGGTTTTCATTGATGATATCATAATCTATTCCAAGAATAGGGAAGAACATGAAGAACATCTCAAGCTAGTAATCCAAGTAATAAGAGAACATCGGCTCTATGCTAAGCTTAGTAAGTGTGAATTTTTCTAGAAACAATTCCATTACTTAGGCCATCTTATTTATGAGGAAGGAGTGGCAGTTGATACTGAAAAGATTAAAGCCATCATGGATTGGACTACCCCAAAGGATGTATTTTATATCATATCCTTTATGGGCCTAGCAGGATACTATAGGAGGTTCATAAAGGGATTCTCCAAGATTGGTTGCCCAATCACCTTCCTTCAGAAAAAAAGGGGGTTAAATTCATTTGGACATCACAATGTGTAGAAATATTTCATGAGATAAAATACCTTCTAACCAATGCACATGTACTAAATATTGTAGACCCAAACAAGGACTTCCTTGTGTGTACAAATGCTTGCAAGGAAGGGATAAGAGGATTCCTTATGTGATTTTCTACGAATCCAGAAAATTGAATGAGCATGAAGTCAATTATGTGACCCATGATATGGAATTGGCTTCCATAGTGCATGCTTTAAAAATGTGGAGGAATTACCTCTTATGTAGAAGATTTGTACTTATGACAGACCATAGTGGGTTGAGGTATTTGTTTGACCAACCAAAGCTCAATGTGAGACAAGATAGGTGGATGGCTGTCCTTAGTGATTTTTATTTTGAAATCAAAATATAAAAGGAAAGGAGAATAGGGTGGTTGATGCCATTAGTTGAAGTATGAAAGTGGTTCACTTGGAAATTGTAAGCTTCAATGAATCATTCATCAAAGAGAGAATCAGTCGTGCAAAAGAAAAATATGCATTTTTCAAGATAGTGACATCATACCTAAAGAAATATCCCACAGGGCTGAAGTACAAAGGCTATTAGATGCCTAATGATGGCCTATTGACTTACAAGGGAAGATTGTATATTCCAAATTGTGACGACTTGAAGAGGTTCGTAATGGATGAACTACAAAAAATACCATATACCGGTCATCCTGGTTATCAGTAAATTATCACATCCACTAGGAAACTATTTTATTGGCCCAAACTGAAAAAGGACATAGTTGATTACTTAGATAAGTATCTATAATGTTAGCAAGTCACGACAGAGCACCAACACCCAGTAGGGTTATTACATCCTCTACCAATTCCTAAATGGAAATGGGAAACCATCTCCATGGATTTCATCATAGGATTACCAAGATCAACCAAACAGAATGATGCCATCATGGTAGTTGTGGACAAATTGAGCAAGGTTTCTCACTTCATACCCCTCAAGTCAACTTGCAAGGAAATATATATTTCCAACATTTTCATGAAAGAGATATTTAGATTGCATGGCATGCCTAAGGAAATTATATCTGACAGAGATACAAAATTTACTTCAAACTTTTGGAAATCTTTGTTTGCTCATTTTGAAACAAAATTGCTCTTTAGTACAGCCTATCATCCTCAAAGTGATGGGAAAACAAAGAGGGTAAACCAAGTATTAGAAGACATGTTGAGGATGCATGTAATGCACCAACACAAGAAGTGGGAGGACTACCTACCACTGTTAGAATTTTCCTACAACAATGGCTATCAGGAGTAATTAAAAATTAGCCCTTTTGAAGTCCTCTATGGAAGACAATGCAACATTCCAATCAGTTGGAAAAATCCAGTAGACAGAGTTACAATCGGGCCAGATATGCTAAAGTAAATGGAACAAAAAGTATTTCATATCAGACAAAATCTGAAGATATCCCAAGATAGACAAAAGCGTTATGGAGAAATGAAAAGGACCCCTAGAGAGTTCAAAGAAGGGGATCATGTGTATCTCCAAGTTAGAACCAGAAAAATATCTTTTAGGATGGGAGCTTGTGCCAATCTTGCACCTCAGTATTGTGGACCCTTTGAAGTGTTGGATAGAGTGGGACCATTAGCCTATCAGATAGCACTTCCTCCCACAATGAAGGCATGTAATTCTTTACATGTTTCTTTATCAAAGAAGTATGTACATGATTCTAATCATATTATTGACTGGTTTGTGATTTAGGTGGAACCTAAGGGAGAATTTCTTCCAAAATATCAATGCATAATAGACATGAAGGAAACCCCACTCAAGGATAGAACCATTGCACAAGTCAAGTTGCAGTGGAAACACTTTGGCCCAGATGAGGCTACATGGGAAATGGAGGATGCCATGAAACAAACATATCCATTTTTGTTTACTTCTATACATACATAGCACATCGACAGATAGAACATTGAGGACAATGTTCCTTTAAGGGGGAGGGGATTGCAATACCCCTATTTCCCCCAGTTTGTAAATATAACTATAACTGGCCAAGAGACTATGGCAGACTAAATATGTGTGAATGTTTGATTTGATGAATCTTTGTATAAAAGGGTCAATGTATGAATTTTTTGTTATTAATAGAAATTGGATATCTATCGCACAACTGTTGAAAGGGGGGAGTTTTTCAAGATAGACAATGAATTCTATGAGAGAGATGATGAGGGAAACCAAGAATGGTTGAGATGACCCTCACCAAACTAGTACCTACTGGGTGTAATTTCTCAACAGACCTCTGACCTAGAAATGAATTACCAGTTAGGTTGGTAGTTGGAAGGTCATCCTCAAGATTTAATGAGGAGATGGGGAAGGGTACCCTTTTGTAATGATTCCAAGACTAGCCACGAGTTAGGGATTCATACCCATGAAAACTTGTTGAGGAAGGAAAGAAAAAAAGTAATTTGGGGGGCATAGACATATATGCAAAAAGCAGAGTAGATAAAACAATCTCTAGAAGAGAAGATAGAACATTTTTTTCAACTCTAGAGTTGAGAGAAAAGATGAGAAGCAAGCTCATTTTTTTCTGTAAGAAGCCGTGGGAAGGATCTCACTGCAAGATGATAAATGAGGTTGAAGAGTGACCGAGGAAGTGCTCGCTTAGACCTCCTTGCTTGGTGTAGAGGAATCTGATTGCGAAGATCCTGTGGGAGGAGGAGAGTAACCTTCATCCCTGACTGTCTTGGATAAAGGAGAAAGAATCTCTCTCAGAGCATCATGGTATGGATTAGGGGTGGCCAGTAGTAAATCTAGTAGGAGTGGTTGTGCCTAAGGTTGGGTGGAAACAGGCACCCCTTTCAGAAGTCGCTTCACATTTTCCAATTTTGATAAGTATTTTCATACTCTGTGTAATGTATTGGATATGATGATTGAATGTCTATATTTATGGTTAAGTCTTGCAGTGTTTGAAGAGTTATTGGAAATGATCATTTTTCTTCTGTAAACTGATATTTTTACATGGTTTTTGATTTACCTCATTTAGTCTCTAGAGATTTATGGGATGTGAATCCGCAGGAGAGTCGGGGTAGGATTATCTGAAACGTTTAAGTTCTATAGAAATTTTGAGTTTACCTTAGAGGGAATGTCAAGTTCAAATCTGTGGGAGGAGGGAATTCCTTTAGACCCTCCACCCATGTGACTGAGAGCTGAGACCCATGGCMTTAATAAAATATCGACTAAGAGATGAGTGTATCTCAGAATCCAAATATGATCCCATATGACCCAGGGTTGGTAACCCATCACTAAGCCCGAAAGGAGTGAAGCTACTTCGGCTTCGGAACTTCAGAACTTATGATTCCACAATCCTCAAAAACAATTGAAGGCCAGAGTCAAGAATTGATGAGGTTTGTAGATCTAGGGATCCAGTGGAGATATCTCTCGGTCGTTAGATCAAAATTAGGAAGGGTGGTGTTAAGTACTTCAACGAAGTTCCACTTCAGGAGAATAGGAGTGGTCTAGTGCCGAAATGCCTGAATTTTGAAGTCATGAAGTTAATATAGATCATTGAGAATAGAGGGATGTGTGTCCCTAGATCAATGACTACCAAGAGTTCAGGTATTCAACAGTATCAATGTGAAGATATAGGGATGTAGAACGTCGAATGCCAAACTTCGATGTTCAATGTAGAATGTTGAATGTCAAATTTACGAAGTGACGTAGAACGTCGATCCTCGTATCCTTTGGGATCCCTCTCATTCTTTGATCTATGAATTCCGTTGGCAATGCCTCTTAACTTCCCAACAAACTGAGAATGTGTCGTGGAGCGACACGTGTCCCCCACTTATCCCATGTCAAAATTCATTGTTGGACTAGATCTTTTGGATGAGAGGCCACTTGGCGGAAGATCCTATAGTCCAGAGACTTGGTACTCTGAAGGAATTTACCCAAGAGTCTTCAAAGTGTGAAAACCTCTGAATTCATGAACAACGAAGTGAATCTTAGTCATTGATAGAACAAGGATACGTGGCACTAGATTAGAGAGTCCAGAGAATAGGCTCTTTGAGGGATTCATGATGTGAGGAGTTGGTAAGCTACGAAGCCTAGAATTGCGAAGTAATGGGAGTCATGGATCTATGGGTCTAGGTGGAAAAATATCAATTGTGAGATTTGAAAGAAGTTAGAAGGTTGTATGTTAGGGGATGACATGGCTCACTGATGTCATCCAGGGTGACGTTGACCCACAACTAAGGTGCCATGTGTCACCGGGATATGGACGATTCACAAAACCATTATTCATATTAGAGAATGACATGTGTCACCCCTTATTGAGGGCATGTATCACCCCTATCACTCGTTATGTTTCAACCTATGGTTCGTTCACACTTGGCCAACGTGGTTGGTGACACGATCAGGAGTCTGGGACTTTGGGAGTTTGGAGTTTTTGGGGCATAGTATAGTATAGGAACGATCAACATAGATCACCGATCACCAAACACCAAAACCGTGGAATGTCGATCGCTGAACATTGAATGCTGAAAACATAGAACGTTGATTGTCGATTTTCGAACGTCAAAACATTCAATGTCGATTGTTGATCGTCGAACATAGAAAACATAAAATTTCGATCGTTGAATGGCCAAGGCCATGTGTAGATATTTCGGTACTTCGAGGAGTATGTGTGCAATAAGAAAAGGGGTGTTCAACACCAAACACTAAAGACCCCAACTAGTAACACCCAGATAACTTTGGGAGGTTGTATCTTGGAAACCGGGGATCATATTTTGAGCCAATAACACTTGTTAGAAATATATATATGCGTAGAAGAGGATGAAGACCTCAAAGAGGTGATTTGAGATGATTTGAATGAGAAAAAATTTGATGCCCCATCCCTAGAAAGGGTATTTAGGGGTCGGGTGTGTTACACCGCTTAAGAGGCCCAATTAGACTCGTAATCATTTGATGAGTGGTAAGGTTCTCCATATTCATGATCTAGATGGAATTATCGATGATATTTAATCATGATTGAAAGATATGTATTTTCTGTTAAGCCTTTCCTCGAGCTATGTAGTTCTCTTTTTGGTTCTTTTCTAAAATTTGTAACAAAATAAATATAGAGCTTTAAACTAGATGATAGAGGGAAGTTAACTATGTGTTGGGGGAAGGTTGGGTTGCAGGATAACCTTTATACCTTAGCCTGCAAATGAAGAAGATATAAACTACTGAAAACTAGAATTAATACCATTTTGATTAGTAGACATTCAACATTTTCTGAGATAACAGTTACAGAAATAAAATATATATGTGACAAGAATTTTGCACAAGAAAAAGTAATTTTCAATGCTCTATTATCAATCATAGGTTAACACAATCGATTTCTATTCATTAACTATAATAAAATATTTGTTGCAGCATTATAAGATAACTTTAAATAACATATACATCAACTCTTACTAAATACAACAACAAATATTGAATCTGAAGACAAAGATAATCCCCCTTGGTCCAATCACATTCACGCCTTAGATGAAAGAAGTGTCTTTGGTTCTAAACAGAACTTCTTAATTAAAATAACTTACACAAAAATAGTTCTCTTACAAAATTTCAGAAAAAAATTCTTTCTCTCCAAAACCATCGACCTTTCTAACATACAAAAGTTGCTTATTTATCATAGATGTGGAGGCCCTCGACCAGTGTGGAATTGAGGCTTATCTCTACACATCGGTTGTAAAACAACTTATTAACTTAAGTAAAACATATTGCTGGAGTATGTTAATGAATACTATGAACTTGACTTAACAAAAAGGAGTGGTTATTATCACACAAAAAATACCACTTATTATGTCTGAATTTAAAAGATTTTTGCAATTGAACAATTAAAAACTACTACTAGCACTGAAGCTAGCCAAATGCACATGTCAAAGTGAACCGATATTTGGAAGGAAATGACTAGGAGTGACATAAATGTGTTTTTTATAGAGCATTTGCATGCAGTGCATTGTTGGAGGCCATTATGAGATAGTTGGATGTTGGCAGTGTTTTTCCCCCACTTATCCCCTGGAGGAAAGAAGCAAGTCATTTGGCCTTTTCTAGAATCTTTGATATTCTTTCTACAGTCTGGACTTGTAGTTTCCCCAATTCTGGTTTTGCACCCCTTTTTAAACATTTCAAAATGTAAAATAAATGTGGGTGAGACACTTCATAAATCCAACGTTTGGGGGCTTTGGAGCACAAAATATCCATATCTCCTGGAGGCCTGGACTCCCAAAGTCATTAACCACCATTTACTACTAATTAACTCGGGATTTATTCCTAAACATTTGGTGTTTCAGCACTTCAGAAATTCGGGGGTTCGAGAGTTGTGAATGTAGAGTTTGAGAATATCCTAGAGTTACAATGCTATAGAGTGTCGTGGTAGTTCAGGATCGACTTTGGTTGTTCAGGGCTCTGACACTTCGAGGCTCTGACACTTCAATGCTCCAACACTTTAGGGCTCTAGCACTTTGGGGCTCTAGTACTTCGGAGGTTCGAATAACTATCCTCACTTTGAGTTGAAATTCCCTAGAGTGATAAACTCTTTGAGTGATGTGGTGGTCTGATGTCATGTGGCTGATGTGTCACAAAAATAAGGATAACATGTGTCACTTGAAATAGTACATATGAAGGACCCAGATATGCTTGAAATGAGTGCCATGTGTCATGATAGGAGAGTGCAATGCTTCATGATAGAAGAGTGCCACGCATCTCAACTGATGGATGCCATGCGTCTCCGACTCTTTGGGGTTTAGAAGTTCTTGAATGCAAAGTCTGGATACCTCCCAGAGGGATAAACTCATGAATTGATTATCCAGTGCTTATCACTAATTAAACTAGGATTAAGTCATGTTTAACATTCAAATATTTTGGGACTTCTATGGCTACAATACTTCATGTCTTTAGAGGTCTATGTTTGTTGTGAATTGAAATCCCTCGGACTGATAATCTCTCAGAGCTGACATGTCAACATGAAATCATTGTTGTTGACATGTCCACATGATAGAGAGTGACATGTTTCACCCGTAAATGGGCAGATGTCATAACCAAGATGACCTTAAATGAGTTCCACGTGTCAGCACCGATGGATTCCACATGGCTTCGGCATTTCGACATTAAAGAGTTTTTGAGTGCTAAGTGTGGAGATATCTCGGATGGTTGATCTTGTGAAGCAATGTGTTGATACTGAGAGGGGGGTGAATCAGTATTAAGTACAATTTAAAACCTTTTTCAACTTGTACTTAAACCATTCAATTATATCCAATGAGTAATGAACAACAGTATAAGAGTTACACCAATACACCACAATACACCATGCACAATATATGAGAAATAATCAATAGTTATTGTTCAAGGGAAGTAATGACTTCCAAATGTAGCTACAGCTTCCAAATGTAAAGGGAGGGATAAACCTCCAAGAGGAAGATACAATCCTCCAATATCAAGAGAGATTTGAACTCTCCATCCTTGCCCCTTCCTTCCACCCAAGAATATATGAGAGATAATAAAACTCACATTAAATCATCACCATCAACCAACCATCACATAGAACCTGATAATGCTTCCTGAGAATTCTTCAATTTCTACAATTATTCAATTCTTGGAATACTCTAATATTTTAGATAATATTCTTCAGTTTATTCTTTGAAACTTCTCCAAGTTTCACTCCTTGAATCCTCCCCAAAAAGAAGTTATAGAGAGAATGATAGACCTTGTTCAATTCTGGTTTATTCAGGAGACCGAACTTGTACAGAATGCCCCGTGCTCAATATTTAACATCAGATTCTAAAACTTTCACACAAGAAACTAAAGTATGTACTATTTCCAATTCAATTTGTCCCATGTCATTTGGATTCTCCATGAATAAGTTATGACTGTTTTACCCGGAACACATGTTTATTGACTAGCTACAAGACTGGTCAAAAACCCTATCTTCCATAGAGTGTATCTCCATAATTATAGAAAATAAAGAGATGAAAATTTTACCACAGGTACCTTGATATGTATTCTCAATACCATATCAATTTCACTATCTGAATCATTCTAGAAAAATATTTATAGCAAAAATGGTAAGATGACCTGAAAATAACATACCTTAGAACACATCACCAAAAGACTTCATCCTCCCTTGAAATCCGGCCTTCTTTACTTATGATTTCCTCTGAAATTCGACTTCTGTATCAAATGAATGTATAATGATATTTATTTATACCATTTATATCACTTCCTTTTAATATTAGGGCCGACCTAGCACTTTCTTATTTTGTAATTCTTCTTTTTAATTATCTTCAGGGCCTACATGTACTTCCTTCTTTAATTCACTTTGTCATCTTCAAAAATTCATTTCTCCTCAACCATGAGGATCCACGTGATGTGCCAAATACCACCAAAAACAACATGATGTATACTATCCATCCATGGGTGTTGTATATGCATGTGCATTGTCCTTCATGTCCAAATACCTTCATCAATCTTGCGGTCCAAAACCCATGACTAGGGTTGACATCAATGACAACAACCAATATTCCAACACAATGCGGMAGTTCGACATTCGGGAGTTTTTTTTTACAAATATGAGCTTGGATTTTTTGGCATTCAAGATTTTTTGACAAAGATGAGCTCGGACATTTCAGCATTCGAGAGTTGCAGAGTGAATTTTTTGTAACTCTGTGATTAAAGCTTGTGCTTTTCTGGAACCCYGAATGTACAAGAACCATTGATCTGATCAACCTATTGGATCTTTATCGTTGAAAATTTACCCTGTTTGTTTTGACAATCCAAGCCTGAAAATGACTACTCTAAATTGTTTTGTTTTGTTCACAGGTGTTCCCTATGCATACAAAAATTCTTGGTCGACCTGTTGTGGGCTCAATCACTGGAAAGAACGATGACAAGTATTTTGAACCAAATCACGACATGTAATTATCCTTCAAGAAAAGCATAAAAAAAATGTGCAAAGAATCAATCAAGAAAGAAAATGATAGAAACCAAGTCATTTAGAGAGAGAAATTGTCTCAACCAACCAGAAGGGGAATGATTTTCAAGAAAGTATAGGGAAAATGAGGAAGGAGGGGCAGGGGTGCAACGTTAGGTATCAACATCATGGATAAGAAGAATCATAGATCGACCAGGGTTGTCGGTGTTGGTGGGTAAAGGTTTGAACTAAAACTAGGAGTTTTGTGTCTAAGCAATCAACCGATAATTAATTAGTGTATCGGAGTTGGTGGATTATCTTTGACGTTGTTTCATTGGCGCCTCTAGGAAATGTTTTTGATGTGGAACCAAAACTGTCCCATGGTGCTGACATGGAGGTGTTGATGTCAAAATATAGATATGGCACGGGGGACATCAAAATATGACGTGGATAATGCCTAACCAATACAGACTATATACGTAAAAAAAACGTGGTGATTGATTTGACCTCTGGGGTGTGAGGACCCTTTCTTTTCAGCGTCGAGGATTTTAATTTTGACATAGGTTGACATTTCCTTTCCCCTCTTCATTGATGCCGATGATATATCGGTGATCGATGAATGTGGTTTCCTATGTTGATGATTTAACGTTATGGTTCGTCGATGCCGATGGTATATCAATGATTTTTAGAAAAATTTTCATAGGCCATAGTTAGCGATCGGTGCACCCTTCCTCCCATTTATTTGATGTCGATGGTGCATCAGTGATCAAATATCGACGATTATCATTGTTATGTGGGAATTTTTCCTCTTGGATTTCGCCGATCTTGATGATAGGTGCATGGCTCAAATTTTTAGCTTGGTACACTTAATCTAAATGCTAAGTTTACTTAGAGAAAAGGTCAATATGTTCAATAATTCCAAACCAAATCGAATGTGATTGATGATAAAACATAACAACACATAAAACCCATTGATCCCTATAAAACTGAATTAATTCAGAAAAGACAAAGTGGTACCCAAAAGGAAAATTCACAAAAACTTTTAGGGTGTGTTGAGTGCTCAACACCTTCCTAAAGGTTCCCCTTTCTATCCTTCATGATTGCATTCCTCTGGTAGTCTTCCTCCACCTTTGGATGATTTAACCAATTATCCATCATTTCTAATTCCTTCTCCCATTGATTGAGTGGTGAATCTGAATGCTCCTCTTGGACATTTATCTTGCTCACAACTATGTGGGCCTCCTCTTCCTTCTTTTCCTTTTGAATAGAAGTTGTCTTCTGTCCATTATCCTTCTCTTTGACAGTCTCCAATGGACATGTTTTTTTTGCACCTGCTACCACACACAAAATTTTAGTTTTAAAAACCTCGGGCTCTTTGGCCTCTTCCATGGATTCTTTCTACATCACTTTCTCACAAGTATGTGAAATTCATTCCAAGAGATATATTGTTCTCTCCTATCCTCCGACTACAACACTGCGAATCTTCTTCTTCCTATAAATTTTCCTTCCCACTAATCAGAAGTATACTTGAGCTAGCCTCCTCTTTGACTCTCTTATCTTCTATTGGCAACAACATATGCTTACACCCATTCTTCTCAAGGGTATAAGTACTTTTCCTTCCATCACGTATGCAATTCCTGTCATATTTCCATGGTCTCCCCAACAGAACATGACAAACATCCATAGGTATGACATCACTTAAAACTTCATCCCTATAACCACCTATTTTAAACTCAACTTTGCACTGTCTACTTACCATGACCTAATGTCCTCTATGAAAACACAACACCCTATATGAATTTGGATGTGAATCCGTCTCCAAATTCATATTTTCCACCATATATTTGGATACTAATTTATCAGTGCTCCAACTGTCTATGATCACCTTGCATACCTTATCTCTGGTCATGCAAGAAACTCACAACAAACAATTCCTTTGGGCTAGTTCTCGTACCTCTTTCTCTGGATTTATGAGAGATTTCCTCATCATGAGTGATCTTCTTCTATTGCTTCTACTTCCATCTTTGTCTCCATATCCCTCTATTGTGCTTAAAAAATGTGAGCTCCTCTAGCTCTTGCATTCTTCCTCTCAGAACATTCCCAAGACATGTTCCATGTTTTTCCACAGGCATAACACCTCACTTCTCATCCTTTGCCTCTTCCTCTTCCTCTAGAAAAATATTTTCTTCCTCCATAGTGTCCTCCTCAATATTTTTCTCCTCTAGTTATTTGGTTGTCATAGATGCCAATTTCTTTTCCTTCCTTCTGGAACTTCTCTCTGGTGGTTCCTTCTCGTCTACTAGGATTATTTCCATTGTTCCTCTTACTCTACTTCCTTTCTAAATTTTCCTCTTCTTTCAGGGATACCTAATAAGCATATTATATTTTCCTCATCGTTATCAGACTAATCTCATCCTAGATTTCATACCTCAATCCATTAATGTACCTAGCAACTTTCTCTTCATCAGTCTCCCTATGTCCTTCTCTTATGTTCAACGTGTAAAACTCTTCAGTGTACTCATTCAATGACAAACATTTATGTCTCATATTCTACAACTTCCTAAACATATTTATCTAATAATCCTTGGGTATGAATTTATCCTTCAACTTAGCTAAAATTCTATACCAAATCTTAATTCTGGACTTACCTTTTCTTCTTCTATCAGCTTGCAATTCATCCCACCATAAAGTTGTGTGTCCCTTCAACCTAGTCACTTAATTCTTTACATTCTTCTCATCATTAATCTCCTCATAATCAAAGTAATTGTAAAAAGAAATTATCCATTCAAGTAGTTCTTCCACATTCAAATTTACTTCATACAATGGGACTTCTATTTTTTCTCTGGTTCCCATCTTGACAATAGCTCTCAGCGTTCGCTCCTTTGCTGCTTGTTCTCCTACAACTTATTATGCTTCAACACCTTCACTTTTAGCTTCACTGATGTCACCATCTTTGGGTTCTCTTCTCAGTGTTGTCTCCATGGCATCCAACCTTACATGAAGTTGTCTCATTTCCTCTCCCATGGTTGTATCGACTATAGGTATCTCTCTGCATCTTCTTGGCGGCATGATTCTAAATTTTATTTTCACATGGAGCTTATTTTTCCACTTTGATACCACTTGATGGTATCAAACAAAATATTTTCCCTTTCCTTCTATTTGCATACAAAATCAATCTCTAATACCACTTGATGCAAACCCACAACACCTCATGGGGCTCACGCGACCTCTCGGTCTAGGATCGTTCATCTTTGAAGCTGAATCAGCTCTCAGATACTTGTTGGACCCCTGCTGAATGGAAAAAGGCCCTAAAAAAACCTCCTTTACTAAAGGTTCGTACATATACAAACCCCATGATATTCTTCTTCTGGCCCCTTTCACCTTTAACAAACAAATTTGGGCTCTATCCCTTTGTTCGACGAAGAATCTCGTATGATCGTGGGCCTAAAACCAATCACCTAGCTGACAGGAGATACTTCGGCAATCCAGAGCCTAGGGATATGGGTGTTTCAAACATACAACACCTCAACTTCTTCAAACACTGAATACATGAATATATGAACAATGTTGGAGATCAACGACTCCCAATACATGTCGAGATCTATGTCTCACACAGATTTCAAGACTCTGGGCTTCGGGAGTCTTCCCTGCTCCAACCCACAATTCCTATGAATGCACGAATTTTGAACTAGTAGATCGAACAACTAACGTTACCTCATAGAAACGGTTGGCGCTCACTTTGTTATTTGGGCTTCAGAGCCTTTCACAAAATGATGCTCCAAAACTTCCAGAGTGTCGAACTTGCGAAGTGTTGTATCTACAATCCACGTGTCCCTCTCAATGGACGGTAGAGATCTACTTCAGTATTTAGGAGTTCTCTAACCTTAACACTTCACACCTTTGTTCTCCCAGACTGTTGGACTTCCAAATAACTAGAAATATTCCAACACGTGGCCCTAATGCCAACGGTCATGATCCTCTTTAGGCTTCGGAGCTTCAAGAATTTTTTACCCAAGCTAGATTTCACCCAATTTCCTCTAGAGTGCTAGATCTTCAAAATATGAGATATGTTGACACATGAATCTGATGCTAATGGTTAGGATCTTCTTCAGATTTGGAGCTTTGGAAAATTCTCGTTTTGTTGGTTTTATTTCTCTTTCATCTATTTATTTTTACTGGTCTTAAAGGGTTATGATTCTATTGGCCATTATAGATTGATGACGGTTCATAACCAAGAAGCTTCCCAAAAAAAATTCTTAAAGACTATCGGCCCCTCTGGTAACCCAAAAGGCAATGCAGTACATAGAGTTCACTGCATAGTCTCAACCGAGATAGCTCTATGGGTGGCTGCAATACTCAGGTGTTTGCAAGTTGGGATTGAGCGAGATCTGTGATTGTACATCGTAACCTTTATTCAGTCCATTTAACATATAGTTATAATATCCATTCTATGCATGCATGTAAAATACCATATATACTTAACTACTCATTCATTCAACATTCATCAACTAATCAGACATAGATATACATTCATCCAGTCACATAACACAGTGTTACCATGGTTCACCTCCTCCTGGGCTATGTCCACAAAGATCTGGCTCTCAGGATTTTATTATAGTTTGGAAATATCCATGTTGCGCATGATTACAATCTTATTTCTTCTTCCCTCCCACAGGGTCCTCGATCCCTGCAAGGATGACTAGATCACACCAAGCTCCTCAACCTGCGATCTAACCCTCAGGATCGATTCACTCATGCCCTTTCTAGCTCACCAACTTAGTAACTTATACCATCCTTAAAGTTCTCTTCCTGTTCGTGTATATCTCACCCCTCTCTAGCGATCTCTCTCCAACTCTATGTATATATCTCTTATTTATACCTTCAACTCACCATCCATTACAATATTGTTACAAAAACCCTAACCCTAGCATTGTTAGGTCTTCCTTGCATGCACGTGTGCTGCTTTTACTTCCAGCTGTCTCTTTCCTCTTGCATGATTCTCTTCCAAAAATAGCCTATCTTTCTGATTCATCCTACATCCAAAAGACCCCCAACACTGACATGTGGCTCATCCCAAGCCACCTAAACCTGGTGCACTTCATCGATCTCTCTTGTGATCGCCTAAAACTTCTCCATGAGCTTTGTTGCTTGTGTTTGGACCTACGTGGTCTTCTCCTTGAGTGCATCCAATACTTGCACTGCAATCTCATCGCTAACCATATATGCGCACTCTGCATGAGTGTGTTCCATGTTCATCTTTGTTTCTTTTGCCTATGCAATGACCTCTGCTTCCCTCTCCTGGAGCGGTTCCATTTGAGCCTGGAGCTCCTTTTTCTGTGTCTGCACAACTATGAGTTATGCCTGCAGTTTCTTCATATCTTGTGCTCCTTTGATGCAATCTTTCATTGTCGTTGTATTTTTCCTCTGCTTGAGGTATTGGATATCTACACTTATCCTTTCTTCTTCCTGAGCCCACTGTTGGACCTGTTGATCCTCTTCTAGCTTCATCCAGAGCTATGTTTCCTTCTCGAACAAGTCAGCCACTACGTGGACTTTTCGCTCTATCTCCTTTATCTACATTGTTGTCTCTTTCTTCCTCTGCTCCTTCACCTCTGGTGGTGTGGTAGGTATGAGATGATCCTGGAGGTGCTCGATCTCCTGTCTGTATTGATCAATTGTATGCACAATTTGATCAATCTTATGTGTCACCATAAGTTAAGCCATCTGTGCGGTCTTTGGGATTTTTTCATAGGCTATGGCCAATTCCTTCTCCAGCCTATCCATGCAGTATTTTTCATCATTGGTCTCAAGCTTAGCCTGTTTGAGTACCAATTACAATGCGTCCTGATTGTCCTTTTTTTGTTGCAATTTTGTTGTATCTGTGTGTGCACGTGACTATACCTCCTACGTGATGCTAACTTGTCTTCCCCATGATTTCATCCATGCGTAGCATGTTGGGAGTGACGTGAAATTTTGAGCTTGGTTGTGTTGTCATTTGGATCGTGTTCCCTTGATCCAACCTCACCTCCTATCTGTGATGTTGATGGGATTTTTCCTACGTTGTTTCCAGCCGCCTGTGCTTCTCTAAGACGCTCAAGGAGTTGTCTCATGTATGTCAGATCTTCCTCAATCATGTCCCTTTGGTGCTCAGCATTATCGAAATCCTCATCTCTGCAATACTGGACCATTTGGGCCACCATGTCCGCATTGTCCTCGGTGATCATGTATTTTGGGAGCGTTTTGTGTGCCTTCTCCTTCTTGCATGCACCCCCTATCTTGATGGTTGGCCTCTTAGTCGGGCCTTGCTCCTGGTGAGTAGCACTTTATGTGGTTCCATGTGCTACCTTAGTCTGTTTCTCCTGTACCTGTGGTGCATGTGTGTTGTTCTTCTTCCATGCCTGGGTACCTTTCTTGGATGCCCCCCCTTTTTTTTCTGTTGCGCCTTGTTCTAAACTTTCCTTGGATTATTGGGCACTATTATCTCATCTGCAGGTGTCTATCCCTGTCCTACCTCCTCCTCCTCCATTTCTATGGCCATTTATCGATTGATTATTGGAATCCTCCAGTTATCATCCCAATCCTTAATGACCATCTCTATGTCTGCCTCCTTGATGTAGTAGCACAGTTGTAGCCATTGATTGTCAAGATATTTTTGTGCCTGGATCCACATTGTATGTCTGGTGAATTTGATGTTGGATATGCCCTGATACTGTGCAATTTCTTTCAATGTCACCCTCCAAGTGTTGGCGATTATCTCCTATAGGTCATTGTGATATCCTTCAAATATGGTTGCATTCGCTTTTCTGTTCTTGGGTTCTGACACGGACCCTAGTGATAGGTATTGCACTACGTGGCAAGGATTGGGTCTAGTGGCAAATAATGAATACCTCGGCTCCTTCCATCCGAACAAGGATATGAGAATGAGTAGCCATGAGTAGTGAAATTCCATCTCCAGATCCTACGCGTCCTTGTAATCATATAGGAATAGATTCAACAAATAAGGGACCCAGTTGAGTATGGTTCCCTCTGCACACTATGCTGCAGCTGCAAAAACCCCAACAGGGACTTCCTCTTTGTGAAATTTCGTGAGTAATTTGCATGCCATAATTTTTGTGGCCATTCTTGTCATGGCGTCACTAATATGTTTGATTATGATTCCATCTGAACCCCTTTTGGTGCCATATTTATTCTTCATTTCCTTGGCCAATGCCTTCTCCTTTGTTTTGTCCTCAAGAAATTATGTAGGGTCATCCCCTCGTGATGGCATTCCTATAATGTATGCAATGATCTCTACGTCTATTGAGATGAGTTGTTCCAGCCATAGGTATCCACCGTGGGTGACTACCATCAGCTTCTTGACGCAGTTGTTTGCATATTGGCCCCTCCCAAAGTGTGGGATGTCCAACATGCCTAGAATCCCATTTTTGGCCAGTCTAGTTGCCCACTTGACTGGTTGATTAATTGGTTTTCCAAAGGGTCCTATACCCATAGTATGTAGGTAAAATTTCTTGGTGAACTATGGGAACTTGTTTGTGTCTATCACGTCATGGTCTGAGTACCTCAATCTATCCACATGGCCTAACATATTTCCTACTATATGTACCCCTTCCAGAATGTGCATAAATACAATGGATGTGGTGGCTTGTCTGTGTGGTGACCTTGGTACCACCTATTTTCCCTTCCAGTGTGGTGGCTGACTCAAGGTTCCAACATCCATTTTTCTCTCTTCTGCATACTTGTCTGGTCAACCGATGACATCTTCCATTGTACCCTCCTGTGGTTGTTCCGGCATGGTTGTGTGTGACCTTTCTGGCACGGTCATTTCTTCCTGGTTTGGGACTGTCCCATTAACCTTTGGGCCTTCTTCATGGTTTTTGGAGTGCGAATGATTACCTGTGTCTTCAATCGGTTGTCCTTGTCCCCCTTCTGGTATATCTATTTCCATTCCCATTGTTGTTGTCTATTGGGTTTCTTCCTCAATAGGTGTGGGGCTTCCTGGTGTCATATCGAGCGATGGGATTTTGTCCACATTGACGAATTCTAGAGGATGAAGTGGTTGTTGTTCACTTCCCTCTTCTTGCGATGAGGATCTGGCATTGCTCCAGGGCCGTCGGCTAGTCTAGTTTGTTTCTCCTTGTTTGGGTGGTTCCATGGTGTTTATGGTTGTTATCCTCTGAACATAGTAGACTCTGTAAAATATGTAAAATTTATCTCTCGTCTTTGTATACTCTATGGCTTATGCTTTTCTCAATTGCACAATAATCTTTCCAATCCTGTGTACTAGATTATATAGGAATTTTGTGAAGCTTCTTTGAGACATTACCCCATTGGCGTTTTAATTCCCACGTACTTGTTATTGAAATCCCTTGTTGTCGCTAGTTGGCACGATTAATGTGACGTCCCATCAGTCATTTGCATCCATTAATTTTAATAACCGTCATTCATTAGTGGCTACTTTTTGTATCCTTATTTCCCGTTGTTTCTGTTTCCCCATTGTTTCCCTCTTGTAGTGATCGTTGGCCTTTTTTCTCTGTCGTGCTGGCATTCTCGACTGTGCACACCCATTCTCTTATCGTCACACTATACCTTTGTTAAATGGTCATCTTTTTAGTGCGGTATATCTTCTCTCTCTCTCTCTCTCTATATATATATATATATATATATATATATATATATATAAGTGTTAGGAGGTTGACTGTCCCTGTACAGCTTCAGTCGGCTCCCATTGATCATCCCTCTAATTTTTGTTCCTCCTAAGTCCTTCAATTGTACAACTCCCCCATCTGTGACACTCTTTACTTCGTATGGTCCTAACCAATTCATTCTGAGTTTTCCTCGGTGCTGAAGGGATTTGTTTTCATGCACCAATACTAAGTCTCCTTCCTCAAAATTCTTTTGCTTGACATGTCTGTCATGCCAATATTTGTCCCTTTATTTTTGTACTTCTTGGTGGAACCTTGATAGAATCCTATCTTCCTCCATGATGTTGGGTATGTGTTATATTCTTTGCATGTGTGTGTGTGTGGGCGCATCAGATTCGACAACTACATCTGATGATCCCAACTTCCTTCACTTTGTGTGTTGTGTGCGTCGAGTGCTTTCCTGTGGGGGGTACTAGGTTTGCCCCCCCCTAGTTACATGTAGCATTCGGCTTTGGGTGGTGGGCCGAAGCCGACAGGGTTTGGAGTAGTGCCCCGAAATTGTTTTTGGGGCGGTTTTTTCTATTTTAGCAGATTTTGCTATCTTTAGTGGTTTTCTAAATTAATCCCAGATTAAGGGATTAGGGTTTTGGTAGCTACAAAATACCTAAAAAATTGTATATATTGTATGGTGAATGGTGAAATTAATACAATGAAGAGTTTAAAGGTGTAACACCAAGGAAGGTTGGTTTTCTCCTAGTTAAGGGTTTCCAGCATAAATCTTTGTGTACTATGTGTATGAGCCACTGATTAATTTTTGTTTTGCTTAAGAATCTGTATGCATTTATTTACTTCACAGGTTTAAAAATTACATGTGGTATCAGAGCTCATTTTTGCTTCAGGGGGACGCCTTTTTTGTTGAGGTTTTGGCTTGGTCTTGATAGATCAATTTTATCTTGGGTCTATGGTAAATCCGGGTTTAGTGGGAGATTTTGTAGTGGTGATTTGAGTGTAGAAAGAGGAATGGAGATCTCTTCTAGAATCGAGATAAAGAATTTCAATGGTAAAAAATTTGAGCTATGGAAGCTCAAGATGGAGGACCTTTTTGTAGACAAAGAACAATGGATCGTTGTGGATACTGGTACACAACCTACTGGTATGCAGTCTACTGGCACACAATCTATTAGTACACAACCTACTAGTACACAAACTACTAGTACACCACCTACTAGTATGTTGAAGCAAGATTCAGAGAAGTTGGATAGAAGAGAAAGGAGTACTATCTGACTCTTCCTGGAAGATTCGGTGTTGTTGAATGTCTCAGGAGAATATATAGCCAATGAACTATGGGATAGTTTAGGGAATTTGTATCAATCAAAGTCCCTGGTAAACAAGTTGTTTATTTGAAAGAAGTTGTATCATATTAGGATGGAAGATGGAGATTCTGTGATAGAACATATAAATTCCTTTAACACTCTAGTAAGTCAACTGGTATCTGTTAATATTACAATTGTAGAAGAAGATAACTGTATTACTTTGTTATGTTCTTTGCCAGCCTCTTGGGATAATATGGTTGTAGCAATTGGTAGTACCATTCAATATACATTGAAGTATGAGGATGTAGTTGCATCCTTGTTATCTAAAGATATGAGGTGGAAAAGCATGGATAGTCAGAGCACAGATGCTTTATTTGTAGGAGTTTGTACCCAAGACAGGAATCCTGGTAAGTCTTCAAGGGGGGGGATCTAAATCTACAGGTAGATCTAAGTATCTAGGAAAATATTTGAGGAAATGTTGGAAGTGTGGTAAAATAGGGCATTATAAGAAATATTGCAAGTCTAAGAAGGTTGATAAACTAAAGGGATATGATAATACCTATTCCAAAGAGGAAAAAACCTCCACTAAAGAAGGAGGTGATGTTTACCTAGAATCTACAAGTACACATGCAGACCATGGTGTATGGTTAGTCAACTCAGGTGTGTCATATCATATGACTCCTCACAAGGAGTGGTTCTGTGAATATGAAAAATATGATGGTGGTGATGTATTCCTAGGAGATGACTTGACATCCAAAATCATGGGACGTGGAAGGGTTAAGTTGCTGCTAAAATATGGAAGGATTAGAACTCTCCCTAGAGTTCCACACATTCCAAAACTAGCCAGGAGCCTAATATCTGTAAGCAAGTTGGATGATGCAGGAGTGGATACTGTATTGGGAAAGGGAACTTGCAAGATCGTACAAGGAGAAATGGTGTTGATGAGGGGAATTTGGTGTGAAAATCTGTACAAGTTTTTGGGAAGCACTTATACTAATCGATGTAATAGTTATGTTGTCCCTGAGAAGAGAAATAAAGAAGACAAGACCAATATTGTCCCTAAACCGAAGACCATGTTGTGGCATCAAAGACTGGGGCATATTGGATAAAAGGGCCTTCGAACACTACATGGTAAAGGTATGGTTGAAGGTATGTCTAATTGCACTCTAGATTTTGATTTCTGTGAACATTTTATATATGGTAAACATAATCGAGTAATATTCCCATCTGGTGCTACAAGAGAAAAGGGGATCTTAGAGTTGATACAAATTGATGTGTTTGGACCTATTCCTATTCCATCACTAGGTAAATTTGTGTATTATGTTTCATTCATAGATGATTTCTCAAGGAACACATGGATTTATTTTCTTAGAAATAAATCTAAGGTATTTGATAAATTTAAAGAGTTTAAGGCTTTGGTAGAAAATCAGAAAGATAAGAAAATAAAGGTATTGAGGACAAATAATGGTAGAGAATTCTGCAGAAATGAATTTGAAGAATTCTATAAGAAGTGTGGTATAGAAAGGCATAAGACTACTCCATACACAACTCATCAGAATGGAGTTGCAGAAAGGATGAACAAGACACTGATGGAAAAAGCAAGGAGAATGCTTAGTGGTGTCAAGTTAGGACAGGAATTCTGGGTAGAGGAAGTGGGTACAACATGTTACTTGGTCAATCGATCACCCTCATCAGCACTGGATGATAAAAATCCACACCAGGTATGAACTGGTAAGAAACCCTCTCTTAAACATCTCAGAGTTTTTGGTTGTGATTCTTATGTACATGTTCTAAAGGAAAATAGGAGTAAGATGGATAATAAAGATGAAAAGTGTATCTTTATGGGTTATAAAGATGATGTGAAAGGTTATAATCTTTGGAACCCAGAAACTAAGAATATTGTTTAGAGTAGGGATGTTGTTTTTAGAGAAGTAAAAGATGCTTCCAAACAGTAATTCCTACCAAGGCCAGAAGAACCTGAGAAAATAAAGTTTGAGTTGGATGATGAAAAATATGAATCATCTGAAGAAGATGAAGCAGAAGAAGAAGAACTTGATACCCCCGTATTGAGGATATCAGTGAGGGAAAGAAGGAAACCAAAAAGGTATAGTCCACATGATTTTCGTTCTAATTTTTTTTTATCTATTACTAATGATGATCCCATAACTATTAGGGAAGTAGTGAATTCAGAGGATAGTAAACTCTAGAAGAAGGCCATGGTTGAAGAAATGGATACCTTGGATAAGAATGAGCCATGGGATATAGTTGAGTTTCCAGCTGGAAGAAAATATGTTGGTAGAAAATGGTGGTTTAAGAATAAGTTTAATGCAGAAGGAAAAGTGGATAAATACAAAGCTCAGTTAGTAGAAAAAGGTTATTCCCAGGTAGGGGAAATTGACTTTGGTGATATTTTTTCTCATGTTGCCAAGTTAAATTCTATTAGATTTTTTTTATCTATTGTTGTTGATTTTGATCTTGAAGTGGAACAGACGGATGTGAAGACAACATTCCTACATGGGGATCTGTAAGAAGAAATATACATGAAGCAGCCAGAAGGATTTGTAGTGAAGGGGAAGAAAGAGTTGGTCTGTAAGCTAAAGAAGTCACTATATGGTGTGAAGCAGTCACCTAGGATGTGGTACCAAAAGTTTGACACATACATCCTGGATTGGGATTTGTGAGAAGCAAGGATGATCACTGTGGATATTCCAAGTAGGTTGGTAATCACTTCATTTATGTAGTGTTGTATTTTGATGACACGTTTCTAGTAGGAAATAACATGGATGTTATCAAGGAGGTGAAATCTCAGTTGTCCTCCAAATTTGACATGAAGGATCTCAGTGCTGCTAACTTCATTCCGAGAATGGAGATTAAAAGAGATCGTGCAAATATGAAACTCTCGTTGAATCGGAGAAAATATGTTGAGACGATATTGCAGAGGTTTAATATGCATGGAAGTAAACCGGTCAAGGTTCCTATTCCTATAGGTGTAAATTTATCTGTAGATCAGTGTCCCAAGACACAAGAAGAAGAAGAGAACATGTCCCATGTTCCATATGCCAGTGCAGTTGCCAGTTTGATGTATGAAATGGTCTATACTATACCAGACATTGCACATACAGTGGGAGTTTTGAGAAGGTATATGTCAAAACCAGGGAAGGAGCATTGGACAATAGTAAAGAGGGTCTTCAGTTATTTGCATGGCACTACCAAATATGAATTGTGATACCAAGGAAGACCATGATTGGACATAGTGGTGGACATGCATGGGTTTGTTGATGCAAACTGGGCTAGAGATCTAGATCGCAAAAGATCTACAAGTGGGTATGTGTTTAACCTATTTGGAGGAGCAATCAGTTGGATGAGAAAAATACAGGTTGTAGTGGCACTCTCAACTACAAAAGTTGAATACATGGAAGGCACTCATGAAAGCAAGGAAGCAGTATGGTTACAAAGATTGTGTTCAGGTATTGGGTTGGTACAAATAGTGATATTAGATTGTGACAGTTAAAGTGCAATTTTACTGGTAAATAACCTTGCTTATCATTCGAAGACAAAGCATATTGATGTTCAATATCACTTTGTGAGAGACATGGTTGAAGAAAAGAAGGTGTTGTTGGAAAAGGTTGACACTTTGAAGAATGTTGCAGATTCATTGACAAAGTCTATGAGCACAGAGAAGTTCTCCTAGTGTAGAGTAACAATGGGCATTGTTGCCCTGGATTTTTGACTATGTAATCTTGTGAACCCCTGTATGAAAATAAAAAAACAAGTGGGAGAATGTTGGGTATGTGTTATATTCTTTTCATGTGTGTGTGGGCACGTCAGATTCGACAATTGAATCTGACGATCCCAACTTCCTTCACCAGTTGTGTTGTGTGCATCGGGCACTTTCCTGGGGGGTCCGGGGGGGGGGGGATTTTCCCCCCCATGGTTATGCACAGCGTTCAGCTCTGGGTGGTAGCCTGGAGCCGACAAGGTTTGGGGAAGCACCCCAAAAAATATTTTTGGGCAATTTTTGCTATTTTTAGCGGTTTTCTAAATTAATCCTAGATTAAGGGATTAGGGTTTTGGTAGCTAAAAAGTACCTAAAAAATTGTATATATTGTATGGTGAATGGTGAAATTAATACAATGAAGAGTTGAAAGGTGTGGCACCAAGGAAGGTTGGTTTTCTCCCAGTTAAGGGTTTCTAGCGTAAATCTTTGTGTACTATGTGTATGAGCCATTGATTAATTTATTTTTTTATTACGAATATGTATGCATTTATTTACTTCACATGTTTAAAACTTACACATGATCATCAATTGATTTATCCTTTCCTGTACTGTGCCTCATTTTATCATGTTTGTAATTGTTGTTATGCACAAACTAGCCACCAAAAATTCTAATGGCACCACTGCCTCTTGTCCATACACCAATATGCATGGCATTTGTCCTATCAATTTCTTGCATGTGATATTGTATGCCCACAATACCACTAGTATCTTCAATTCCCAATCATCCCTATTTATGTTGCAGATCTTCATTAGTTCATTTTCAAGGATTTTGTTAAAGGCTTCCACTGTTCCATTTGCTTGAGGATAATATGGTGTACTCTTTTGATGATGAACTTCAAATTTCTCAGTCATAGACTTAATAGTACTGTTAATGAAGTGAGTTCCTTGGTCACTCATTAAAATCCTTGGGCACCCAAATACAATTATTACTTGCTCAAACAGGAAGTGTGTTGTTGACTTTGCGCTACAATCTTTTACTAGTGTTGATTCTTCCCATATTGTCAGGTATTCCATCGCAGTGATAATATATCTCACTCCTAACCTTTTTGTTGGTGGGTTAATTGGTCCTATGAAGTATATCGCCCATTTGTCAAATACCTGTAAAGTTACTTATGGTCACAGGGGCATCTCGTCCCTTCTATTTGGTTTACTAACCCTCTAGCATACATCACATATCTGGCAGTAGTCCTTTGAGTCTCTGTGAATAGTCGGCCACCATAATCCTACACACAATACCTTCTGTGCAGTAGCTTTGCCTACATAATTTCCTCCTGATATTCCCTCATTGTCTTCAACTAAAATCCCGGGTCTTTCATGTTCTAGGACACATCTTCTCAAGATGTTATCTGCACCCATTTTGTATAAGTGTCCTACAATTAGCTGGTAATCTGCAGCCTTGACTACCATATTTTTCTTCTATGCGGTGTTGTATTCCTGTGGCACATTCCCTGTACTCAAGTACTGGATGATGTCTATGAAGTATTCATCAACTATCTGGACTGAAAATAAATGCGCGTTGGGAAAATTGTCCTCTAGATTCGTAGATTCCTCCCCATTAGTAATCTATGACAGGTAATCATGTTTTGCGTTCAACTTTCCTGGTTTGAGTATCACTTCAAATTCAAATTCTTGAAACAACAATAACCATCTACAAATCCTCCCCCCATAACACTGGCTTGTTAATGATGTATTTGAGTGTTGAATGGTCTGTTAAAATCATGGAATGCTTTCCCAATAAATAATGTCTGAATTTCTGGAGCGCGTAGACCATAGCTAGGCCTTCCCTCTCTGTAGTGTTGTAGTTCTGCTCCAATTCTGACAATTTTTTGCTAGAAAATGATATAGAATGGTCCAATTCTGTTGTTCCTGGCTATGCCAGAATAGCTCCAAGCATTATGGTTGATGCATCTACATGTATGTGGAATGTCTTCTCCCAATCCATGAATACTAGTATTGGTTCGGTGACCATATTCTCTTTCAAAGTATCCAGACCATGTTGATAGTCCTCATTCCACTGGAATTTTGTGTCTTTCCTTAGAACTTTCTCCATTGGCACAGCGATCTGTGTGTACCCTTCTATAAATTTCTTATATAATCATGTGTGTCCCAATGTCTCTCTTAATTGACGAAATTTTTTTGGTGGTGGAAGGTTAACAATTACTGCAATCTTGGCAGGATCTACTAGCAAACCTTACTTGCATACTATATGACCCAATAGTATCCCAAAAGGTGTTCCAAAGATGTACTTCTTGATATTTAATGAATTTTGGAACTGCCTGCATCTTTCTAACATCAGCCACAAGACCTCTACATGGTATTTCAATAGACTATAAACTGTCCAATCGTCCATATATACCTCTAGAAATGGGTGGACAAAGTCTTTAAATGCAACTATGACTACTCTGGAAAATATTTTTGGTGCATTATTCAATCCAAATGGCATGATTGTATACTAGTAGGATCCCCATTTCATAGCAAAAGTGGTATTGTGTATGTCTTCCGATTCTATCTTTATCTAATGGTATCCTGAGAATCCACCGGTGAATGAATAAGCTTCATGTCCTCCTACATTCTCCAAGACTTCATTTGTGAATGGGGTAGGGAACGGGTCATGTAAGAACACATCGTTCAAATTTCTCAAGTCAATGCATATTATTATCCCCCATTGTTTCTTCTCCTAAACTACCATCGGTCTTATCCATTTGGATTCTTCTACAGGTTCTATGAATCCAGCCTCCAACATCCTATCGATATCAGCTTTGACTTTTTGCTTATATATTGGGTTTAGTCTGTATGGTCATTGTCTGATCGTTCTTGCCTCAACTCTGAGCGGTATCTTCATTTCTCCTAGCTCTCCTGCTAGGCCTTTCATTTCTGTGAACATTATTGGGAACAGGTCGATGTATTCGCACAGTAAATCTATTATTCTTTCCACTTTTGTCTCATCCCAATAGTCTCCAATGATGGCCATTTTGGGATTCTCAACTGTCCCGGTGTTGACTTTCTTCACCTTGATTGACGCAGCAATCACTTATGATTCCAGAGGTAGACCTTCCACTTCTCTCTCACCTTCAACTTCCTTAATTTGAATATCAGGTGGGCCATCTTCATCCGGTACTTCTTCCTGCACATGGTAGCATGACAGTAGTTCTTTCATTGTATGTCTATTTTGTTGTTGTTGTTTTGTTATAAGTTCTTCTAGTCACTTAATGAATATCACCCCTGTGATTTGTTTAAGTGTTGCATCTATGTTGGGGTTCTCATGCTCAAATGATAAAGTGACTGTAAAGTTATGTTGTAATATTGTCTAGCTCGTAGTTCCTCTACGTAGTTATTGGTCTGAATATCAATTTGTTGGGATGCCCTCTAACGTGTGTATGAAATGGTGAGGCCATTCCTACGGTGGTGTCATTATCCATAGTGATGTGCACTTCTCCAAGTGTTTTTCTGGTGCCCCCTATCCATCATATTTTTTCCATTGGTTGCTTCCTTGTTCTGCGCCAAACCTAATGGATAGTAACCACTTACATTGGTACCAGTCCTTGATTGTTTCTTTGTGCACACCCCACCATCATGTAGGTGTCACCTTGAGTGCTATATCTAGGGCTAAGATCCTATGATTTTCTAACACTTCATCTTTGTACCATGTTAAGAATGTTTCTAGGTCATTCACCCCATGGAAGCTGGGAGGTTCCCTTATCTTCCTACCTACCCATTTTACTGCGCGGTCTATTCTTGCGCATCTCCTTGTGGATACTTCGTGTAACCTATGTTTCCAAATTTATAAGCCTATATCTAAGTCTAAAACACATGAGGTGATACTTCACCAACTAATTATCCCATCTGCAGTTGGGTTTACGTAATCCTCATCTCGCGCAGTTGTTCTATACAATTGATTAATTTCCTCTAGATCCAAACAAGTAGGCTCTAAAAACCTTTCCCCTTTTGATGGATCCAATGGTGCAATGACTCTGTATTCTCCTAACTCGAAGATCATAATCTACATCTTTAAGTTGATTATGGACTAGTTATCAAATGCCCAGTCTAAGCCAAGCAATTCTGGATAAGTTGTTGTGTCTTCCACTATCTCAATGACTTCAAAATTGGCTTTAGTCGGTACTCCATCCAGGTCTACTGTCACTCCTTTTAGTCTTCCAATTGGTAGAACTCTGTGTTGATTTTCTATTTTTCAGCTGAACTGGTGAATATCCTAATGTGGGCTCTCCCATGCATTGCCATGTATTCTTGGGTAATACATTGACTTCAAATCCTAAATCCAGTATAATGTCTCCCATGTTGAAATCTCTAATGTTGGCGTTCAGCCTTAACTCCCTACTTGTTCTCCTCCTTGTATGTAGGTGATTGACTTCTTTTTGTTCTAACTTTCCTTTTGCCTCTACACTACATCTTTCTAGAATATTTTGTAATACTTTAACAGAGGATGGATCATTTAGTAGTTTTACACATGATTGAAAAAATCCTTTAATCATACTTACTTGTCCCAGTGGTTGTGTTTCTTTGGTGTGATCCAACAATGGAGGCATCTTGTACTATGGTACTTCCTTACTATGTTGTGCATTTGATGTCGATGCAATGTTTGGCCTCAGGAACTCTTGTCTAGCTTGCTTGAATATCTCCTTCTCATTTTTTGCATCAAATTGCTTCCTAGGTTCCACATTCTTCTTCACCCATTGGTGTTGTGCTGGTTCTTGTCGTACTGCATCGTTTCCTATTTTAGCTCTACCTCATGTAACTATGTTAATGTTTCTTCCTTCATCCCTCGATTTTGCTAAAATCCACTGAACATTATGATTGTTTTGATTCCTCTTTTCCTAGATATTCCCTAATAGCATAGGACATTCTTTCGTGTCATGATTCTATGCATGACAATACATACAAGTTTTTGGTGGAAGTGGAAATTCTCTTGCATAGTGTCCTGGTTGTTGACAATTGTGACATATCAGTGGTCCTCTACCTCTTCCAAATCCTCCTCTTTCTATTCCTCCGCCTCTGTAGCCAGCTTGATCCCCTCACGATGAGTTATACTGATGCACCTGGTTATACTACGAGATATTATAGTGTGGTTGTGCGGTATTATACTGCAGCTGTGCAATGTTGTATGGCTAT
This sequence comes from Picea mariana, assembly GCA_032191745.1. Taxonomy (NCBI): domain Eukaryota; kingdom Viridiplantae; phylum Streptophyta; class Pinopsida; order Pinales; family Pinaceae; genus Picea; species Picea mariana. The sequence continues at coordinate 296,089 of JASDQU010102396.1, forward strand.
TGCACAGTGTTGTACTGGGTTAGTACTTGATTAAAATGAGGTGCAGCTTTCCCAGTCATCATTTCTTCATGTACCCGATATGCATCTAATGTTCTTTCCCTCATCAACTCCATGGTCCTATAATATTTGTCATCATGGCCTACTGAATTGCAAAAGTTGCAATACGGGCTCTTCAGTGTTGTCTAGTAATTATGCATCATTAGGTAGTGATATGGATCATGACCCTGTTTCTTACGGATCTCGCACCATAGTCCTCTTGTTGGTAATGGATTTGGCATTCATGTTTCCATGTATTGCACGAATGTTGTGTTATAACCCTATGTTTCATAGGATCACCTGGTGATTATTATCCCTCCTTCAAGTTACATTATGTTGTAAATAATATTTTATTCTGAAAATGATTTACAAAAGAAAAATAAAAAGAAAGAAAAGAAAAAGAAAAATAGAAAAGAAAAGAAAAAGAAAGAAAAGAAAGAAAATAAAAATACAAAAAAACAAAAGAGGGTATAAAAAAAAGAAAAGAAAAATGATAAAACCCCATGAAATAATTTGGCTTGATTCATACTATCTAAACACGATCAATTCCTTTCAATTTATGCATATAGGATAGTGAATAATCTTGGCTAAACAGTTTAAGCTTAGCCAAGTTAGATAGTTTAGTGAATATTTTGATCAACTAATTTAAGCTTGGTCAAATGTCCTAAGATAGAGTAATTTCTTATCCCAATAGCTTAATATGGGTTAAGGTGTTAGGTAATTATATTAGGGTATAGGTTAGAATGTATTTTTCAATAAAACTGGTGAAAGGTTGATTATATGTCTTTGATTTGAGTCAAAATGATGTATTTTTTACCCCTTGGTGACAAAATGAAGAAAGGGTAAGCTGCAAAAAACCCACAAAATACTTTTATCCTATGTTTTGTGGTGATATGACATTTTTGGTGCCTCGCGTTAAAGGACACATTGAACTAAGAGGTCGATCAATGTGTGCTCAGATATACGGTCGACAGAGAATATCGGACCCCCCCCCACGAACCTTTATGACTTTAATGGGGGGGGTCCGAGTTGGTGGTATTCCCTGAATGGGACCCTCATAATGTGTCACTTTTCTGTTAACTCGAACCCCCTTCACTCCTTACCACTTACTGCCTACCCCCCCCCTCTAAGTAAACCACCAAACTGCCCATCAATACTACTTCCGCACTCTGACGTCACACTCCACTACCCCACCTATACATCATACCCCACTACCCTGCCAACACATTACCCTCCACTCACCTGTCCCCCATCGCATCCCATCTACTCGTTGGCCACTCAATGCCCTTCACATCACGTCTGACATGTATGTTGGCCAATCAATGCAGGTGACAATTACCATTACCAGGCTGACTCACCATTCGCTCCATAACGGACACCCCATTCAGCCATTTAACTTCACTTTTTTGCCATTGTGCATTGTTCATCAATACAGACTCAGTCAACACTATCATTTACCATTCTCTAGATAAACGTTGTCGAGCTTACAGTCAGTAAACCACCATTAAATCCTAGTAAACATAGATTACACCTTTTCTGTTTGTAGGTATTTGTTTGACGATGGTGCCCAAATCCAAATCTTCTGAAATTATAGAAAATCCTTTCCACCCTCCTCTCGCTGATATGGATCATATCCCCATAGCCAACAAAGACTATTTAATTGCAAATCCAAAGTGTGAATTCGACTTCTTCACAATAAACTTATGGCTCAAAGATGTATTTATGGATCAGAGCAACGAGATAGGACTCTGGGAGTCCAATAATCCACTGTATATTTTTCCGCAGACATACCATTTCCCCAAATTTGCCCTAAAATTCCAAGCCCACTACCTTCCTGACCAGAGGGCCATTGTCTCTTCGTATGGAGAAACTCTTTTCACCATTATCCCTCAAGCAATAGATCAAATGTTGCATATACCCATAGCCGACTCTCTCTCCCCCTTGTCCATTGAAATCCTGACTGAGTAAATTATCTTTCCCACCGAGAGCTCATATCTTTGAACTCTTCCTACCTGAAAATGCCCAATTACCAAAGAAAAATCCCCCATATCACTCCTCCATTTTCTCAATTAAAGGTAACCAGATCATCTCATCCCTTTGTTGCCTCCTAGGATACTATTCTGATGAATGGGTAGATGAACCCATTCTGGGTTTTCTATCCATTTTCTCTACTGAGGAAAAGGCTACTACACAATTTGACTATAGTCAGTTTCTAGTTGACAACATCCATGAATAGTTTTTCAAGTTTTCTATAGAAGGTATGTTAAGATATTCTTCAATATTGGTGTACCCATTCCTCTTTTTCCAAGCAAACAAGTTCTCCTTCTCCCAGCAGAAGTTGGACCAAGATGGAAATCCTCAACCTGTGACCTCCTAGACATCCATAGTGAGGAAGAACTCATCCGAGTTCAAATTATAGCAGTTCATAGATCAATTCTACCATCTAGTGGTATGCATGCTCAGTGGAAGAACAAAACCAAGAATAAAAGAGGAAATTCAGAGAATTCTACACTTGTCAGACCTAGCTAAAATAGGGGACTGGTACCTCTACTAGGATCATACAGAAATTAGAATCTACGGATGTGAATTACCCCCTTACAAGCTGCCAAAGTATTTTCCTATTAGGATATTCTCTCTAGAATATATCAGACAGATGATAAATTCATATGATATTCACTTTGTAGCATTCAAGAAAAAACAACAGCTCAGGATCAAAGGTCAAATAGGTACTTTCATCTGCAACAACAGAGCTGCAGGGAAAGAAGCCAACAAGTTGTTAAAGGAAATGAAGTTCAATCAAAGTTTCCCCTAGCACTATGACCCATGTGGCATCATTGCAGAAACTAGGTTAAAGAACAAGATTTATTCCTATGCTCATGTGCCTAAGCCTGAAGTTGTGAAATTCATGAACTAGATAGAGTGGGAGGAAAACACTCTGCTAGATACTGAAAAACAACTTTATCCTACCAGCACTCCACAAGTACTAGGAGAGAAGAGAACCAGGAAAGAAGTATCTCCCTCAATCACAAAAGTCTCAGCCAAAGACTTCCAAGTCTACAGGAAGAGACCCAAGACCATCCATACACCTGACAGGTCTGGAGAAGAAGAAACTCAATCCACCATAGTTATGGAAGGACCACATTCATCACTCTTCTCAGGTAGCCAACAAATGATTTCCACTTCCTCATCAAAGAAACAGAATGATACAACATTGTCAACTAAGTCCTCACAGGAGCCTACAGGACTTAAACATTTTTTAGAAATATAACTTGATCAAGAAGAAGAATTAGATGTTGACCAACAATACCTATGCATAGTTCTAGAAATAGACATCCACATCACAACATAGGTTACTTTCTTCCTTCGACAAAGAAAAAGGAAGAATGTGCATGGCATTCTTGCAGGCACATGTGCCTCACCCCAAAGTAGTTTTTTATTACAATAGGTCAACGTTTGAGTTTTATATAAAAGAGGTGCATCTAGTTGATCAGATTGATATGCACAAACAGACTGGGGAGATGATTTTCTCCACCCTGGAAAACACCTCCATGACTGTTGCAAAGTTGTAGGTCTCTTTAAACAATGTCCAGTCTCAGCTCAAGATGGAAAAGATATCCTACCTGGCTAAAGATAATAAGATCAAGTCCCTAGAAGAGATGGTATTGAAAATTGGATATGATCCATCCAATTTCAAAGAAGAAGAAGAACTCCTCAAGAATAAGAATGTTGATATAATATCCTTAAGGAAACAACTGAAAATCCCATCCATTGAAGATCCATAGGCAAAGGAAATGGCTGAGACTGAAGGCCACAAGGAGGAAATGTTGAAACTAATCATGGAGCAGAATGCACATATCAAGGAGATGGAAGACAAGATGGAGAGGTTAGTCAAAGAGAAGGATCAGAATGTGCCAATGGAGGTCATACCACTGAATTAAATTCCTCTCATGGGAATTAGCATAGCCACAACAACAATAGCCACTACAACAGAATTTCCAGTAGTCATTCTAGTAACAGCTACAGATGCATCTGAGAAATTGGCAAAGTCAATGGAAGACACGACTCTGCAATGGAAAGAAATCAGAAGATTGCAGGAAGAGATTAATAACCTCTAGAAGCTGAAATCCACATTTTAGTCTAGATACAACATAGAGATGCACAAATCACAAAGGATTAATCAAGAACTACAAAAGCTGCAGAAAGAGACAGTCATGGCTAAGACACTATCAGAGGACAAGGAGAACATTTGAATAGACATCTGCCAATCAATGATAGAGATATGGCCCCTGATACATATTGTTTTTTAGCAGCACGAGCTTGTGCAAAGAGATAGACAGGTTAATATAAGGGGAGAATTGGGAGAAATTCCTACTAAGGCTACAGAGATCATCAGGTTCTTGGTTTCCAAAACTAAAGAAGAGTTGGAAGCTCTAGAAATAGAGGATAGGACAAAAACAATTCTTGAGGTCAAGAATGTTTTGAACAAGAAGGGATTAATGCTACAACTTGAGGATAAATCTCAGTCAATAGATATTGGAGTGCATAGGTTTTTCAGTAAGGTAGACTCACTGTACAAGAAAGGTATTCCAGGTTTTCAAGTGATAAATGAGAAACTAATTACTCTCTCAGACTACAAACAAAAGATCCTTGCAGTGGAAAAAGATAGCTCTAAATTTGCAGGCATCCAAGGGAGCATCACTGGAAAGGCATTCTTGGAAACTCTACAGTTGGACCTGAGCATCCAACATGAGATAAAATACATCTTCATCACCAAGCCAACCTTTTCCAAGTACACAGAAATGGATGAAACTTACAGAATATTGCTCAACATCACCATCCCCAGTCAAAAGAGATGGGAAGACCTATGTGCCTTGATCGAGTAGAGATGATGTGTACATCCAAGTCAGAATGAGGAAGGCAGTCAAAGTCGAGTAGATGACTCACCAACTACTTTCTCAGAAATCAACATTCAGGATTTGGACAGATCACCAATAGTCCTATTATTTTGCAATATGTAATCTAGTTAGTTAGATTTTTCCTCCATCGCATCCTAGTCATTAATGACAGGATCGATTGTAATTGTTGTATAAATAATTCTTACTTTGAAGTATTGAGGGTTGATTTTTTCACCCAAGAAGCTATCATTGTAATCTTTTTGAGAAGATCGACTAGTAATAAAAAGACAGATTCACAGGATTCTTGCATTTGGATGTTGGCGATGTTATCTTACTTTGTTAATGTTTATGTTACTCTATAATCTTTTTGTTTTCTCTTTCTAATCATTTAAAGGAAGTTAATGAATAGAATTTGTCTCATACACTCTACGTTTGGTCTTTAGAAATCTGCATGTTATTCTTCTAATATTAATCAAATTAATTCTTGACTGCTTCTTTGTTTGATTGAATACCTCACTTGTTCTATCTTTCCACCACATTTAATTCTAGAAGATCCAACATTCTCGCTATCTTGCCCGATGAATAAATCTTATCAAAGATGTAATCAGATCTTAATCTTTAACACAGACCCCATATCCCAATGGATGTCTAAAGAAACACTTCAGCCAATCTTTACAAACAAAACAAACAAAACCAGATTATTTTAACTAGCCTAATATCTTAAAACTTAAAACAAATCTAAATCTTACAAAGAGAGCCATCTCTGAAATTGGAAAAGCAAGATCCTAGTTTCGAAGTGGTTTTCATAAGTTACCTATGTCAAATTTCTTCTACCACTGACAACCTCGAGGAATTTACAGAGTTCTAACATAGTGGTGACCATACTGGGGAACTGAACAAACTTTCCATCCTTATGAATTCTTTTCCCTAGATAAAGAAAACTTTATTCTGAACAAATCATAAAATCTAACTTACAAAGAGAAATGTTCATAGGTTGTTGAAGTTTGTATATTTTAGTTTAGATTTCTTAAAATTTAATTTTCTGGCTCCTAAAAGAATCCACACTAGATCTCACCCTAATCCAGAACCTGCAATGGCAATAAACAATCCAAAAAAGTTACTCAGAAAAAGGAACACTGTAAAAGGTTACGGGAGTAATAGTCCTCTTCATAGGGCCACTTCTCTTCCAGAGAAGCTTGTCGCAATCCAGGACCTTGAGTTTGACCTACCTTTTGAGAAGATCCTTTTCAGAACCAAGTCTGATAGCTTTGTGAGTGAAACAGTCCTAGATCAAACCATCCTCCAACCTAGAACCCCTGAAAGGCTTTCTTCTAGAATAGATTCTGATCAACAGTTTCTTCAATAGTTTAAGAACTTATAAGAACTAGTATCAAATCTTGATCTTGCTTTGTATAAAGCCCACTTTCAACAGTCAGTCGAGCTTTATGCCCTTACTATTGTTGCATCTTATGTCAAACCTCAAATAACTTGATCCAGACCTCCCAGCCCTACATCTTATACATCTCCTGTCACTTCTCCAATAACATAAGTTTTTATTCAGCCTCCTCCACTAGTCATGGCGGCAAGATACGCTCCCCTGGTGTTAGTTTCTCCCTTACTTGCCATGCCAGAGGACTATCAAACCAAACTTCCTTAGTTTGATGGTACTAGACCTATTAATGCACAACAACATGTTGATAAAATGAATGATTACTTTAATTTGTAGGAAGTTGATGAGGCAGATGTCCAAATGATACTTTTTGCATAGAGTTTAATTGGAGAGGTCAAAAAATGGTTTAAAGTGTTATGGGTTGCAAGCATTGCTAACATTGCTTATTTCCACTAAAGTTTTCTCGACATATGGGAGGTAAAGAAAAACCCTCTCCAGATTTTATCAGAATATGAAAATATCAAAAGGAATCAAGGGGAAACAGTACAATACTACTTCATTCATTTCAATAATCTCTATAACGCAATTCTTGTTGATATCAAGCCTCCTCAAGGTTTGGCCTTAATCAAGTTCCCTGATGGATTTGATGTTGATATGTCATACAAAATGAGGGAAAGAAAGTATGCCTCTTTAGAAGATATGCATAAAAGAGCAGTGAGTGTTGAAGCAAATTTATTGGCCAAAAGAGCTAGGCAAAGAACAGAAAGAAGAGTTACAATCAAAGAAGAACCTTCCATTTCTACCTCAGATACCAATATGGATTCCCCGATGAGCACCATGGAGAGGATGATGGACAGATTGAAAATCAATGACAGAAATCCTCCTAGAGAAAATCAGCATGCTCCCCAGATTCAGAATCCAAATTTCAGATGAAACCCTCCCCAAATCAGACAAAGAGAGCCCAGAGACCAAAGGGAACAAAGAGGGTCTGATCAGTAGATTAGACCACCTCTTCAGGAAAATTACATTGATTAAGGGGAAGAGGTAATTGAGGAGTTGGATGATATTCACATAAACCTTATGGGGGTTAATGATAACGATTCCATTTTTCTCACTCAGGAAGAACATGAACTATTTCTCCTTTCATAGATAGAGGTAAATGAGGAAGAGGAAGAATCAGAACAACAAGCCTTTGAAAATTCTATAATGGAAGTCTACATATAGTACAACTTAAGAAGCAGGAAGACTAATGACAATCCAACAAACAAAGATATTGAAACTAAGAAAGTCATTAAAGCCAAGAAAACCTCAGATACCAATCCTAAGAAAGTCCTTGATAAAAATGCAAAGATCCCTACAAATAAGACCCCTGAATATTCACCAAGAACAGCTCAAACCGAGGTTGCATCCACAAATCGGCCTAGTACTACTGCACATAAAACTATGGCTAATAAACCTGATTCTCAAAGCCAAAGTAGAACTTCTACTACTTTCATCTTGGAAGGTGAATTAGCCAAATTGAAAATTCATATTCCCCTGTCAGAACTAATGAGAAAAAATTCTTACAGATCACAGGTGATCAAAGCATTAAGCATTGAACCAAAAATAGGCACAAAAGAATTAAACATTAAGCTAGTAGTATGTACAGCTATTGTAAATGTTGCAGATGATCAGCTCGAGATACTTTTTGGTCCAAAGGTTGAGGGAGAAAAGGACAATGGTTCTGTCCCTCCTTTCTACATCAATCTGAACATCCATGAAAAAACATTACATAATGTTATGCTGGATTCTGGTGCCTCTCAAAATCTTATGCCCAAGGTTGTGATGGAGAAGTTAGGGCTTGATATTAATAGGTTTTACAAGGACTTATACTCCTTTGACTCTAGCAAGGTTAAATGCATAGGTCTGATCAAATACTTGTGCATCACCTTGGCTCAAATCCCAGCTAAAAGTATGGTTATGGATATTGTGGTTGCAGATATTCCCCCAAAATATGGTATGTTATTCTGAAGATCATGGGGTGCCAAGATGAAGGGCACTTTGCAGTTAGATATGTCTTATGCTACCATCCCTGTATTTGGACAACAGAGAACATTGTATGGAGAGACTCTGATGAAGTACATGGTCAATAGTTAAGAGAAGTTGCATAACTATCCTTTGTACTATGTTCACTCTGACCTGGACTCCTTCATTTTATATAATGATGGTGACTTGGATAATCAAATTGTACAATTAGAAGATGATGCATCTCTCATAGAGGAAAATCAAGTAATCACTGAGGAAAGTAAAACTATGACAGTTGAAACTGATGAAACAACACAAAAATTCTTAAGTATGGATTTTGATGGAGCTGTTAGCAAAGAAGGAGTTGGAGCTGGAGTGTGGGTTCATAATCATAGAGCAAGGTATTCAGAAACTGACTCTTATAAATTAAATTTACAGTGCACCAATAACAAAGCTGAGTATGAAGCATTGATGCTCGGCCTGAAGTTGTTGAATAAACTTGGTGCCAAAAGGATTATGTTAAGGGGTGACTCTGAGCTAATCATCAAATAGATTAAAGGTGAGTATGTTGCTAAACACCCTAGGCTCAGAGCTTATAGAAATGTCGTTTTAGATTTTCTATAATGTTTGACCGAAATTGACTTGCAGGTCATTCCCAAAGGCCAGAACATACTTGCAGATGGATTTTCTACTTCAGAAGCCACATGCAAAATACCTTTCCATCCAAATCACCAATACACAGTAGAGGCGAAGTGTAGGGCGATTGTTCCAAATAATATCAGGTACTGGCAAGTATTTGGCAATGATGAACAAATTGAGGATTTCTTGCCATCTAAAAATGATTTTGAGTGTACAAATATAGATGTAAATAGAAATGATGTAGTGTAAATAAGTCAAGCTTACAAGAGGATAGTGTAAATAAAGTAGATTCAGATGAAATAAATGAAAAAGATGAAGACTCAGATATTTTGCAATTGAAGAATAATGTTTTACCTAGAGGTTTGGTTCCTTTAGAAGAGTTGTTTGATTTCAACGATGTAGCAAAAAAGCCAAAGATTGAACCTAGTGGAAAGGAAGTTGAGGAATGTAATATAGGAACACAGGAAAAACCCAAAATGATAAAATTATCTAAATCTTTACTCCCTGAGCAAAAACACAAATATATTCAACTATTTAAGGAATTTGTAGATGCCTTTGCTTGGAGCTATGAGGATTTAAAGTCTTATGACACCTGTATCATACAACACAAAATCCAAATAAAATAAGAACATAATCCTTTCAGGAAAAGAAACTTAGGAGAATCAATCCAAAGTTACTGCCCCTGATAGAAAAACAGATTAAAAAGATGTATGATACCAAAACAATAGTCCCCTTAATATTTTCAAAATGGGTTTCCAATCTGGTTCCCACCAGAAAGAAGACTGGAGAAATTAGGATTTGCATTGATTTCAAAAACCTCAACAAGGTTTCCCTCAAAGACAACTATCCTCTGACTAAAATGGATCACATCTTACAAAAGGTAGTTGGAGCCAGTAGGATCTCTTTTCTAGATGGTTTTTCTGGCTATAACCAAGTCCTTGTCCACCCAGATGACCAAGAGAAAAAAACTTTCACTACTCCCATGGGAACTTTCATGTATGTGAAAATTCTCTTTGGTTTGATGAATGTTGGTGCCACTTTCCAAAGATCAATGGACATTGCCTTTGTGGACGAGCTCGGTAGGTTTATAGTCATATATTTGGATGATGTTATTGTCTACTCAAAATCAGAAGAGGAGCATTTACAACACCTCAGACGAGTGTTTGAAAAGTGAAGAAATTTTGGGATTTCATTAAATCCCAAGTGTTATCTCCTAAAATAGCACTGTCATTTTGTCAAATTTTAGGTGATAGGAAGAGGTCCAAAAATTTGTTTCTAAATTTTTTTAGGTGGGTCAAATGGTCTACTTTCTGAAAATAAACTTGGAACAAGCATTGGATTTGGTCTTCTCAAGCAAAAGCGAGAATCTCAGGTTTCGGTGGTTTAGGCGGGCCTGAAAAGCTCTCATTAATCACCGAAAGCAGAGCTTTCGGTAGTTAACAGGCTAAATTTGGGTCTATTTTAGCCACCGAAAGTGCACATTTTCCAGAAATAACCTACCTTGGGAAAAATCATTTTTCTCAACCGTGGAAAGTTCGTTTCACATGATCAAATAGTCGATTGACAACTACACATCCTAATATTTCCAATGGTGCTTTCATATCTGAATTTGGATCTTGGGAAGGAAGTCAAAAGTTCCCCGCAAGATCAGGTATCGTTTTCAGAAATGTGAAATTTCAAAATACTCAGGTTGGCAAATTTTGTAAATGCAGAGGTTCGATAAATGCATGCACAACTGGATTTGTAAGTGTTTGAAAGGTTTTAATGGAAGGCATCAGATCATGAGGAAGAGCCCCAAACAAAGGAAATTTGTATTGAGTTGTAAGGTTGAAGTTACCCATCGCCAAGCTGCCAGAATTAAAGTCATCAATCTTTCACTGAGCTGATTTCAGAGCATCAGATCTTGAGATAGTAGATGTCAAAGATTTTGCATAATAGCTTTTCTGCTAAATATAAATTTGATCTCCACTGCCATGTTTAACTCATTGAATCAGTTGTATGGATATCCTCATCAACATGCCCTCTAGTTGATCGCATATAGCCAAGTCAACAAATTGAGTCCACATGTCAAAACCTAGTGCATCAAGTCAAACAAATCAACACCTTGCATATACAGAAATTCATTATCAATTTGATTCTGATTAACTCTTTTGTTTCACGTGACTTTCATAAAAACAAGTTCCAAGAGATATCACTGTGATGATTTTCCATTTGAAATCCCTTTGATTTAGGAATCAAATCTTAGTTTGTTGTTATTTCTCATCTCTATCTCACAGAATCCGAGCCATTGCGATTCTCATGCAAATTAATTTTCCACAGATCCATTTTTTGAAAGTTACATATTTTGGTGGTTAACTGGCCTAAATTTTTCCTTCCTTAACCACCGAAAGAAGATCTTTTAGTGGTTAAAGCACCCAATTTTTTCCAGTGTTAACCACCGAAATCCTGTCACTACCAGATTTGTTGAAAAAATGCCCAGATCGAAGTTTTACTGATCTGGATCACTTGAAACCACTTTTAATGGATAGATGTTGAATTATAGAGTTAGATTCAATGTCCATTTTTTATGCATAAAGATAAAAAGAGGTGTTCAAATCATTTTTGGTACCTATTTTGGTGGCAACAAATTAGGGTTTTGGCACAACTCAACAAATTCGAATTCTATCTTTTGGAAGAGTCATCAAACAGCCTTGGGAGACTAGTCAGCACTGCATCAAGACTCTACTACCTCTAAAGACTATCATATGTGGTATTGACCTCATCTTGAGGATCTTTCCTTATTTTTGGTAAATATAGTTTTGACTTTATGTATTTAGTAAATCTGATCCATTAATTCAGGATCTAGATACTATGTTGTAAAAGCTATAAAGATGAAAACAAAAGATGAACTAAGGGGTTCAATCTTGGATACATTTGGCCCATGTACTTAGACCCTTATCTTGATATGAATCACAGTCTTCTTTTGCTACCAATGTCAGATTTGCTCATGTGTTACATTGCTCTGTAATTTGATTCAATTTAGCTCAGTTATTAAGAACTATTATCTTCTTATTTAGCTCATGAATTTGAATTGAATAATCTCTTACTATCTTGTATGACCCTGCATGTTAATGTACTTGGTTATCTTGAATAGTGTTCTTCATACCCCATTCCAATTACTCTATCTGATTATTGGTTTCTAAAAGCACTGGCTCATTTGAATGCATGATAAGTTGTTCTTCTCATTAAGCCCTTGAGTTATCCCATTGATCCACATACTTTGATTATCAATTTATTAAGTTACCAAGCATTCTTAGCCTACAACCCTAAAGAGTTTCTTGGAGGTCTAACACCAAGAAAACTCTTTTTGGTTTAGAAGAAGGAAAATTGCTAGGGCATATAATCTCTAAAGATGGAATCAAGATAGACCCCAGCAAAATTGTGGCCATCCAAAAGTTAGACCATCCTAGGAACATTAAGGAATTGCAATCCTTCATAAAGAAAATAAATTTTCTGAGAAGATTCGTACCCAATTTGGCAGAACTCCTTAGGAACATTACAAATATGCTTAAAAATATATACCAAAATAAAGTGGAACACAGAAGCTAAACATTCCTTTGAGTAGGTTAAACATATGCTTACACAAGCTCTTGTACTGATCAGTCCATATTACACTAAGGATTTATATTTATTCTCTTTTTCATCTAAACACGCCATTGTTGTAGTCCTATTACAAAAAAACAATGAAGGGCATGAACACCCCATAGCCTTTTTCAGTAAGTCATTGAGAGATGTTGCACTAAACTACAATATAATGGAGAAACAAGATTTTTCCCTGGTAAAAGAAAGTAAATATTTTAGAGTTTACATTCTCCATTCTCATATTATTTCTTATGTTCCAAATGCAGTGATGAAAGAAATTTTGACTCAGGATAACCCTGATGGTAGGAGAGGAAAGTGGATTGTTGTGATTCTAGAATATGATATAGAAATTAAACCAACTAAACTGATCAAGGGTGAGGGTTTGACCAAATTGATGGATGAATCCAATTTTCATTCTTTAGACATAAACATTTTAGCTACAGTTGATGAACAGGGAGACAAGGAGACTCCACATGTCAAAGAAGTATTATCAAATTCTCCATGGTACGCAGACCTCATCTTTGTCTTGCATAATTTACAGTCTCCTCCTGATCTAACTAAGACTAAAGCTATATTCTTAAAACTAAAAGCATTGAAATATTTCATTCTGGATGGAAATCTTTACTAGAAAGATGTTGGAGGCATTTTACTTAATTGTTTATTAAAGGATTAAGCTGACAAGGCATTGTAGGATTTCCATGAAGGAGATTGTGGCAGGGATCTAAGTTGGAATACTACTACTAAAAATATCCTTAGAGATGGTTTTTACTGGCCCACCTTGTTTGTAGATGTTCATAAAAGGTAAATTCCTGTCACAAGTGCCAAGTCTTTGAAGGTAAAAGGAAAATTTTTCCTTTTCCTTTGAAACCTATTTATGTGGAAGCTCCATTCCAGCAATGGGGTTTGGAATTGATCGGCAAGATTCACCCACCCTCTTCAGGCCAGCATAAGTGGATCCTCACATCTACAGACTACTTCACCAAGTGGATTGAATTTGTACCTTGCAAGAAATCCACTGACTCTATCATTATTAAATTCTTGGAAAATAGCATTCTCTCTCGTTTTGGATGTCCTCGAAAGATCATAATTGATAATGCAATAGCTTTCAGATCAAAAAATCTAATAGAATTTTGCAGCAAGTACCAGATTACTTTGGGACACTCCACAACCTATTACCCTCGGGGAAATGGGTTAGCTAAGTTCTCAAATAAAATTTTGGTGAATATCATAAAGATGTTGTAGGAAAACAAGAAATCTTGGCACAACAAGTTGGTTCTTACACTTTGGGCTGAGAGGCTGACAACAAAAAAATCAATTGGTATGTCCCCATACCAGCTGGTATATCGAATTGATGTTGTCTTCCCCACCTCTTTGGGTGTCCCCGTTATGAATTTGTTGCAAGAAGTACATGCATAGCCCAATGATATTCAAAGGAGAATCAATCAGATGATCCGACTCCAATAGTCCATAGAGGAGGTGTATAACTAGAAATAGGTAATTCAAGAGAGCATCAAAAAGATTTATGACAGAAAAAAACAAAGAGGATGATTTCGAATTGGGTGATATGGTACTAAAATGGGATTCAAGAAATGAAGACAAGGGAAAACATGGAAAGTTTGACAGTTTGTGGAAAGGCCCTTACATCATCCAGGCATTTAGAGGAAACAATGAATTCATACTCAAGGACACAGAAGGAGTAGATTTTCCAAGAGGACCTATAAATGGCAAGATGCTCAAACATTATGTTCCTCCAGAATGAATATCTTAGTCAATCATCTCATTGTACAAACCACTTTTACTATACTTCTTGTCATGTGTGAGGTGATTTTTTTATCAGATGGTTGAAGCCCGAAGAGAAGGCCCTAAGACACTGATCTGGAACACCAAATTTACAATCAGAATAAAGCAAATCAAGATGCAGAAAAATAACTGAGGAAGGAGATTCAAAGCAGCAGGTAGCTGGATTCTTGGCACCTCACAAGGAGAGCACCATCCCCAAGTGGAGCCACTATTATAACCCTATGTTTCATAGGATCACCTGGTGATTATTATCCATCCTTCAAGTTACATTATGTTGTAAATAATATTTTATTCTGCAAATGATTTACAAAAGAAAAAGAAAAATAAAGAAAATACAAAAATACAAAAAACCAAAAGAGGGTATTAAAAAAAAAAGAAATGATAAAACCCCATGAAATAATTTGGCTTGATTCATACTATCTAAACATGATCAAGTCCTTTCAATTTATGCAGATAGGATAGTGATTAATCTTGGCTAAACATTTTAATATTAGCCAAGTTAGATAGGTTAGTGAATAATTTGATCAAATAGTTTAAGCTTGGTCAAATGTCCTAGGTTAGAGTAATTTCTTATCCCAACAACTTAATATAGGTTAAGGTGCTAGGCAATTAGATTAGGATATAGGTTAGAATGTCTTTTTCAATAAAATTGGTGAAAGGTTGATTATATGCCTTTGATTTGAGTCAAAATGATGTATTTTTTACCCCTTGGTGACAAAATGAAGAAAGGGTAAGCTACAAAAAACCCACAAAATACTTTTATCCTAAGTTTTGCGGTGATATGACAATTTTGGCACATTGTGTTAAAGGACATGTTGATCTGAGTGATTTATCAATGCGCACTCAGATCTACGATCGACAAAGAATATCAGAACCCCCCCCCCCCCCGACCTTTCTTCCTTTAATGGTGGGGGGGTCTGAGTTGGTGGTATTCCTCAAGCGGGCCCCTCATAACGTGTCACTTTTTTGTTAACTCGGCCCCCTTCACTCCTTACCACTTATCACCTACCCCCCTCTGAGAAAACCACCAAACCTCCCATCAATACTACTTCCTCACTCCGACGTCATGCTCCACTACCCTGCCTATACGTCATACCCCACTACCCTGCCGATACATCACCCTACACTCACTTGTCCCCCGTCACATCCCATCTACTCATTTCCCACTCAATTCCCTCCACATCACGTCCAACATGTCCATTGGCCAATAAATGCAGGTGGTCATTAACGTTACTAGGCCGACACACCATCCACTCCATAACATACACCTCATTCAACCATTTAACTTTATTTTTTCTCCATTGTCCATTGGCGCTATCATTTCCCATTCTCCAGACAAGCATCATCGATCTTACAATAATCAAACTGCCATTAGTGCCTTGTAAACACAGATTTCACCTTTTTCATTTGCAGGTATTCGTTTGATGATGGAACCCAAATCCAAATATTCTAAAATAGAAAATCCTTTCCTCCCACCTCCCGTCGATCTGGATTATATCCCCTTGGCTGACAAAGAATATTTAATTGCAGAGCCAAAGTGTGAATTTGACTTCTTCAAATTACACTTTTGGCTCAAAGATGTATTTGTGGATCAGAGCGACGAGATCGGACTCTAGGAATCCAATCTTCCACTATATATTTTTCCGCAGACATACCATTTCCTTGAATTTGCCCTGAAATGCCAAGTCCACTACCTTCCCGGCCAAAGGGCCATTGTCTCTTTGTCTGGAGAAACTCTTTTCACCATTACCCCTCAAGCGATAAATCAAATGTTGCAGATAGCCAGAGCTGACTCTCTCTCCCCCTTCTCCATTGAAATCCTGACTGAGTTATACCAGAAATTATCTTTCCCATAGAGAGCTCAGATATTTGAACTCTTCCTACCTAAAAACGCCCAATTAACAAAGAAAAATACCCCATATCACTCCTCCATTTTCTCAGTTAAAGGTAACCAAATCATCTCATCCCTTTGTTGCCTCCTAGGATACTATTCTGATGAATGGGTAGATGAACCCATTCTGGGTTTTCTATCCATTTTCTCTACTGAGAAAAAGGCTACTACACATTTTGACTATAGTCAGTTTCTAGCTAACAACATCCATGAACAGTTGTTCAAGTTTAATGCAGAAGGCATCTCCAGGTATTCTTCAATATTGGTGTACTTGTTCCTCTTTTTCCAAGCAGACAAGTTCTCCTTCTCCCAGCAAAAGTTGGACCAAGATGGTGTTATCGGACTAATTGGTAGGTGCGGACACTAACCTTTTCCATGAGAATTCCAACCCATTCTTCTAGAATATTCCCTTCTAGAATCATAGAGAATTCATCTTTTTCCAAGCTTTAGAGAAGGTTTGCACCCTAGCTATGTAGCACAGTGCAAGAAGTTCGCACCCTAGCTTAAGGCAGCCTGTGAGAATGAGTCATTCTCACACCCTGGGATATTAGCAACCTATGAACTCTTTTCAAAAGTAAGTTTTCTGGGAAGAGATGAGTGTCACTATTCTCAGGAGAAAGTTCTTATGAGGAGCCTGAGTACACCATCATCAATACACCATCATGATGACCAAAATTATGGGTGATAGAATTCCCCCCAAAGTATGAGGTCGGAACCAGTGACAGCCGAAAGACTTTGTAAACTACATGTGTGTGTCAGAAACCAGGATCACACCTAATCAAAAACCTGCGAACAACCAAGCATCTGCAGAATATCAAATATACTAATTCTGAGGTAGACATTCCCATACTCAAATCACAGACGGATGACATCTTAGACATAGGTCATGGCCACCAATCATACACCGTGGATCCATGTCATCAAAATATAGCATAGCCACCAGGAATACACTGTGTATCTATGCGAGAAATTCAAATTAAGACGACATAGCCACGAGACATACAAAGTGGATCTATGTGTCGCAAATTATACATATTCCATCACAACCTGGACCAAAAAATGATATCCAGGGTCTTCAATCTCGTCGCCCAAAAGTACAAATCTAACCATGTGATTACATGTGTTGAAGTTGAACATGGTAGAAACCACTTGATTACCGGTCATTGATGAAACCGTTAAAAAGTGCGAGGGAAATCACCATTAATGTCAATGACTCCCAAGGTACTCTAGTACAATCCTTAGAATGTGAATGAATGAGTTGGGGTCGAACATCCGACGAAATCTTTCGATCAGGGGTTAATGATGTAAACCCACTGTCGAAAGTGAGGAAACCTACCATTGAGGCATGAAAGTTCCAAGGTACCAAAGAATTTCTAAGTCTTGTTTCCAGATAATGAGCTGAATTCGACGGAACAAAACTCGTTACAGGAGGGCCTTGATGTATCCCCCATCAATGACATGAAATGAGTAACAGATTTTGAAAGTGAAACAGAGTATGATGTAAATTGGACTGGACACAGGGAAGGCCGACACAGAGAGAATGGACAACTGCAGATGGCCGAATCAATAGAGGTTTCAGATAGACTTCTCTTGAACATATGAATGACATGACCAATGATTTGGCAGCATTGACTCAGAGACGAAATAGGGAATAACCTTGTAGAAAATTGAATGAGAGACAAATGGATTTCCCAAACCAGCTTCAAATAATGAATAGGGGGTGTCATGTTCAAGAGCAACACTTACTGCCAATCAATATGAAGATGAAAACATATTCCTTTCCAAATTTTCCCCCACCATTTCTGGTGAGTACCTCTTTATTTTTATGCAAGCTTGAGGAGGATAACATATGCTTGTTGATATAAGCTTATCCTTCAGATAATTCCTTTGGAGTATTTTTAACGAACCCTAGGAAGGAGTGGTTCAGTCCCATTAAGGGTCTGTCAATGTTTGTTTAACGAGTACAGAGATAGAAAAACCGAAGGTTTTTCATGATTATAGAGTCTGGAAAAACACTTAAAAGAGAACTCTCTCAGTTCCTTTTTCGTAAAGTAGTCTGATGAGATCGAAAAAGAGATAAATTATCGCCCAACAGATGCTTTCTTCAAATACTTTATCAAGCGTGAAAATAGCAAGGTCGCTCGGCTATATTTTCGAGGAGATCCAGACTTAGTCCTGCCGAAGGATGCTTAGTGGGGGGAACTTGGTAAGAAGTACACACATTTTTTCCTTTTTAAATGTTTTTGTGAATTTTATTATATGCAAATGTTTTTTATATGTTCGTCCAAAGACTAAATACAAAATTCGTTGTTGATGACACAGATGTTGGACCTTACCAACCTCCTGGTACTTCTCCCATTCAGCAGCGAGGAGAGGTAGCACCAGTGCCACAATGGGATGCTGAGGATTATCAAGCAGTGGAACAAAACCTAGAGGGTTTGACAACAGATATTCTAGTAATTCCTCTTGGAGAGGTTCCACGACGTTATCAGCGTCACACAGTAGGAGTGTCAGATTCCATAGGTCGACTACTTCGTAGGGTTTCCTGAGCAGTCGTATGTTACCATGAATGTCATCCATGATGTCACTTTGTAGAAGCTATGAACTTCAGATTTTGACAGTTTGGTCTTCAGACATAACTTTTTGTAAAAAGCTCTTTTGATTGTTATATATACAGACGGCTTCTACCATTTTATCTTGTGTTGTGTGAATTGATGTGATTGATTTATAATTTATCCAAATGTCTTTCTAATACATAGTTAGCCAATGCATCAGTTAATGTATTTAGACATCTAGGAATATGTTGATATTCAATATAATCAAAATAACGTTCCAAAAGGTGAATTCGCAAATACACCCGTAACAAAGTAGGACTTCGAATAGTATAGACATTACTTAACTGTAGTACTACAAGCTACAAATCGAGTCACACAACCAAATGACGGATTCCAAGTGAGATAGCATCAATCAAAAATTTGATAACGGCGCTATACTCTACAATGTTGTTGGTCGCACGGCCGAGACACACACCTCGTAAGGAGACAAGTTCGTTTGTAGGGGCGTAAATTGCCCATGCAGCGGAAGGAAGGTTCTGAGTACTACGGCTAGTGCCATCAGCGAAGCCAATATAGGGTAGTGAAGACTCCGACATCTGGAAATCAAACACAATTTCACATAAGGGCAGAGACCAGATAATGACAAAAGAAAGCTATAGTAACACACACGAAGTATGATACAATAAAAATACAAGTACTTGTACATAAATGATTTTATGCATAGTACTTCTTCAAGTACAACCCATTCCTGGGTTCACTCAAAGGGATACCATCATAATCTACTAACTCATAAGCTCATTTTTCCAAAACTCGTCGAACGATATAAGGACCTCGCCACATGGCTTTGAATTTTCCAGCTCCTAGCATATCTTGATCTTGTTCATAGAGGAGAACGAGATCTCCTTCGGAGAAAACACAAGGCTTGACATGTTTGTCATATTGGGCCTTGACACGTTTTTTCTGAGCTTCTATGACTAGGGTAGCATCATGTCAAGTTTCATCTAATAGCATAAGATACAATAAACGTTCTTCCTCAGCAGAAGTGTTCGGTAGGAGTTCAACAACTAGTTTTAAAGAGGGTATCTCACATTCAATCGGGAGAATGGCTTCCAAACCATAGACTAACTGGAAAGGTGTAAACCCAGTAGTGGACTTGACGGATGTCTGGTAAGCCCACAATGTCGAAAACAACAGTGTGTGCCAACTTGTTTTGTGAATCCCTATCATTCGTCGGAGCATAGTTATGAGAACTTTGTTAATTTCTTCGACCTAGTCATTGGCTTGTGGGTAATAGGGCGTTGAGTTATCATGGCGAAGACCCAACTTTTTAGTAAGTTCAGACATCATGAAGTTTTTAAAGTGGCTACCATGATCAGTGACGATATCTTGGGGAACACCAAAACGAGCTATGATGTGATTAAAAATGAATAATGTTGCGGTCTTTCTAGTGTTGTCAAATGTTGGCATCGCCTTGGCCCATTTCGTAAAGTAATTGATAGCTACAATAATGTACCCATGCCCCCCAGCCGAGTGAGGGTGACATGTCATGAAATCAATACCCCATTTCACAAAGGGACCAACGGATACCACAGGGTGAAGAGGAGCAGGATGTGACTGTATCTTTTGATTATAGGTCTAGCAAGCATGGCATTTTTGAATGGCAATTATGTAGTCGTTAAATAAAGAAGGCTAAAAATACCCTGCTCGTAAGATATTCTGGGCAGTAGCATACCTAGACATATGACCACCACAGGCTCCAGAATGGTAGTCATTCAGAGCTTTCTCGGCTTCGTCGAACGTTAGGCAGTGTCGAAAAATAGAGTTAATCCCCCGACGATAAAGAGTATCCCTGAGGATAATATATTGACGGGCTTGATAGCGTATGTGACGTCGGTCAGTACTAGACGAAGTTGGCTGGAAAGTCTGGGTTTGGAGATATATGATGATATCGCCATACCAAAGATCATCAGTGCTGATGAGGAAAAGGGATTCATCGGGTAATGAATCAGCTGCTACATTTTCCGTTTTAGAATAGGGAAAGTCGCATATCAACTCAGTAAACATTAAGTACTTCTTGGACTTGGCGCGATCGAATTCCAAGTCAAACTCCTGGAGTATCACAATCCATTTGGAGTATTTTCCCCCTAGCAATTGACGTGTGAGAATGTGTTGCATAGGGTTGCAGTGAGAAATCACTGTAGTTTTTCGCGAGAGGATATAATGCTGGAAGCGTTGGATGGCTTGGACGGTAGCCAAGGCCAGTTTTTCAACATGTAAATACTTGATTTCGGTAGGCATTAGACTTCAACTCAAGTAGTAGATAACATGTTCGTCGTTAGCATCATCCTCTTGGATGAGAACCATACCAATGGTGTAATCCGAGGCAAAAAGATAGAGGAAATAATCGTGACTGTAATCGGGGGAAAGAGAAGCAGAGCACATGTTAGGGACAATTTCAAAGATTCAAAATCATTGTTGGCGATGGTATCCCAGACGAACTCTAAACTCTTTTTTAAGAGCCGCGTAAATGCACGAGTTATCTCAGCATAATTTGGGATAAAACGATGAAGAAAGTTTTCTTTCCCTTGCAAACTTTGTAACTGGTGAAGTGTAGAAGGAGGAGGGAGATTAAGGATCGCCTCAACCTTTAAAGGATCCACCCGGATCCCTTGACGCGAAATGATAAAACCTAGAAGTCGGCCGGATTCCACGCAGAAAATGCACTTATGATGATTCAAACGTATATGGTAGAACCGACAGCGGATGAAAATGGCTCGGAGGTGGGTTGGATGATCGACTCGGTGCATTGAGTGAGCAGGCAAATCGTCCAGATATGGTTGGACGATGTGCCTGATATCATGGAAAGCATAAGACATAGCACATTGAAAAGTTGCACCAGTGTTCTTGAGACCGAAAGGGAGTTTCCAATAGGCAAAAGTACCCCAAGGACAAATAAAAGTGGTCTTATGTTGATCCTCGGGAACAATGTTGATTTGATCATACCTAGACAAAACCATCCATCAGAGAAAATATTTCACTTTCGGTGCAATCGTCGACAATCTGATCGACGAAAGGGGTAGAAAAGTTGTCTTTGGGACAAGCTTTGTTGATATCCTGATAATCAACGCATACAGGAATTGTGCCTTATTTCTTGTCAATCGGGAAAAGATTGAAAACCCAGTCTGTGAGAGCCACCGAATAAATAAAGTTGGCTTTAAGAAATTTCTCGACTTCGAGTTTGATAGTAGCTGCTATACGTGGGTGAACTGAATGAAGGCATTGCCGGATGGGTTTATCATTGAGGTATGTCTCGATCTCATGTATCACAATCTCAGGGTCGATACCCGGCATTTCTTCGTAGCTCCAGGTGAAGATGTCACGAAACTCTTTGAAAAGAGATGTGTAGGTGACAATTTCATCAGAATAACATGAAGCTCCGATATGGACATTTTCGACAATTCCAGTTTTAACGGATATGTCGAGGGGAATAGTGGGAGAGATATTGCTTAAATTCCCTTCAGAAAACACATCGTGTGCGGACTCGGGAACGGTTGAGATGACAACTATGGTTGATGGAGTCGAGATCCGTTGATAGTTCTCAATGGTATGTTGCTCTAGAAAGAGGATGGAATGATGATGTCCATCATCCCAAGGGGTGTCTTCCATGACAGACATGATCATCTCGTCTATAGGAAAAATTACATAGAAAGGATTTGGAGATAACTCACCAAGAGAAGGGGTAGAAGGAGTTGCCAATTGAATGGCCTGATAGGAGGATTCGACCGAACTTAATGACATTTCATCATCATAACGAAGATGATCTCTAGGGTCAGGTACTATCCAGGGGTCGTGAGACGTAGGAAGTTCATGAATCGAGGTGGATATCATGTTGATTGAAGCAACAGATGAATGTGGAACATCGGGCGGTGGAATGGGGAAAGTACCCATTAACGAAGAGTCTTTTAGAAGGCCTACACCAACGTTCTCATAACCCGGTGGGGTTTTAGTGATTAATGGTATGTTGCCAGTACGAGTATCAGAATTAAAGAAGGCTAGTTGGTCGACGGTGACGACCTTTCCTTTATGTGGGAAACGTACCACACGGAAAAGGGTCGACACAACTGCACGCATGGAATCGATCCAGCTGCGACCAAGCAGAAGATTGTAATCAAGGGGAGCATCAAAGACTTCCACTTCAACTTGGACCGTTTTGCATTCTAACGTGATGGGAAATGAAGGAAGGACACTGTAAGGCTTAAAACCGAAGCCATTGAAGGCTTTAAGAGTGTTCTGGGATTCATTCAAAGAAGGAGAGCCAATGGCTTTCCAACAAGAAAGAGACATGACACATGTCGAGGCACCCTCATTGATAACGGTTCGGCAAATGTTTTTTTCAGAGACAATCACTTGGATCTGGAACGCAAGTTGAGGGGGTAACCTTGGAATGTGATATTCCAAGTCAAAAATTATTAAATTCGTATATGTCGGGTCGATTGCACCAATAGCTTTCAACAGTGCCTTCCGTTGTGTGGGGCAACTTTGAAGGACTTCAAGGGCTGACATCGTAGAAGGTTCTTGGGCCAGATCTTCAACAATGTTGTAGTTCTGGGCAACACGAGCATGAGGATTGAAAGCTGATTTCTGAACGACGCCCTTTGGGGGGGGTCGAAGAACTATGTCGAGGCTCGGTCACTCGAGATGAATAAGACTGTTGGTAGGTGGAGTTGCGGGAGAGGGTTGTACCGAGGAAGGCAGTAGATCATCAACCTTCTCTTTAGAGGGAGAATAATCTTTGGCGCGAGCAGTGAGTGAAACGTCGCTCTGCTTTGAATCACCAGTGCACATCAATACATAGGATGTATTAGAATATGAGGGTTGGTCATGAATGACCAACTGAGCCTGTTGTTGAGACGGGAAGGGTTGGGACAAAACGGTCGGGGCAGGTGGTTTTGGAGCTCCTTGAAGGAACTTAGTGACCTCAGCGTGTCATGGAAAATCCTTCGTGTAGTGATCATCACCATACATAAGACAAGGGTATTGAGGTTTGCGCTTATCCCGATTGTCAACAAAGGTAGTTTTGGTTCGCTCTACTTGAGAAGTATTTTTGTCCTCCTTATTCTTACCCCTTCCCTTTTTGGATTTGTTTTTACCAGCTGGGGTAGATTGAATTGCATTTACCTCAGAAGTCTTGCCGGTGGGAGGGGTAGGAGACGGAGCATTTTGAACATTAGAAGAAGCAGGTTTGGGGTTTGCACTTGAGGCGAAATGTGGTTGGGCCTGGAAAGTTCCAATCACACCGTCGGCTACATGCGAAGCAGCTGGAGTAGTTGAAGTGGCGGAAGTGGAAGGACGAGGTAAGTCAGGTAGTAAATTGTAAAGGGTACCCGTTTGTGAGTAAACGAGGTCAAGGTATTGAGCACGACTGATGGCCTGCTCTTCTATGACTACTCCACCCATGGAAAAGTCATGACCGATGTCATTCAAAAATGATTTTTTGAACCATTCTGCCAGCAACTGATCGAGGAGTTCAAGTTTAATGAGACAGCGTCTCCGTCGCCACTCATGAATGTGATCGGATATATGAGTGGCTTTGTTTTGTTTGAAAGAAGTCAAAATCTCGGTCCCCGTGTCATAACAAATCGGTAACTAGTAGTGTGTGAGGAAAGCCATAGCTAGGGTGTTTAAGTCAGCGAAGAAACCTCATGGTAATTCAATATACCACTTCGCAGCAGAACCCGTGAGGGTTAGTTGAAAAAGACGTAAACAAATAGAGTCATCCATCAACGAGTTGGGTGAGCACCATAGGTGAAAAGTCATAATGTGATTGTTTGGGTCCTCTCCCGCTTTGCCGTCGAATTTAGGAATGTCCGATGGTAGCTTGGCTAGTATAGAAGGCCATTGGGGAGAGTGACAAGTTGGATCATTTAAAATCCTTGACAAATCCGGAAGATCCAAAGTGGCCAAAAAGGGTAACTGTCGATTCACTTGCGGGTATTGGTGGCTTTGGGGAGGAAGCCCCATCAGCAAACTAGTAGGACCATAAGCAGTCTGCATATAATGTGAAGACCCAGGCAGATTCRATGGTGGTTGAAGAGGATAGTAGCTCATAGGATTGTACCCTGGAACAAGGACTTGAGTTTGAGCATTCGCCCCCCAAATGGGATTCAATGTACCCGGATATGGTTGGCCCATACTAGGGGGCATCACAGAGGCAATTGGAAACTGCTGCCCCCCAGTCAATTGAGGAGGATGTTTTATCAACTGATTCCAATACTGGGCCAAGGATGGAGGTATGTTTTGACCATAAGGTGGGGTCGGTCCTCCCATCGAAGGTGTTGTTCCAACTGGGGGTAGCGTTCCAATTGGGGGTTGTGTTCCAATTGGGATTTTCATTCCAATAGGAATTTTCTCACTGAGAGGGGGTTGAGTCATACCATCTTAGTGAAATTGTCCACCGATGGGAATCTGGTAATGTGGTGTGAATGATGGAATAGTGCCACTAGGATTAAGACTGCCAATAGAAGATGAGGAAGGTCCTCCAAAATGAAATTGAGGGAGTGTCGGAATAAAACCGGGAAGAGAGTGCCCAGAAGAAGAAGGAACACCAGGAGAGCCGAATGGGGTTTGCGTAGGAGTGAGAATGGAAGCATTCAATGCATGGTATCCAGGTGGTAGTGTTGGAGTGACGTTGGGCATACTCGGTGTGCTGATGGGAGCGAGACTAACCGTAGTAAACCTGGTTGGAACACTCGTAGTATCTGTGTGATGGGCCATTTCGATAGGGATGGTAAAGTGATAGGCGGTAGTAAACGGTACTGTCTCTGGACTAGAGATTTCAAAAATTATAGGTGGGTTGATTTCGAAAATCACAGGTGAACCTGGACCGAAAAGGTCCCGTCGGAAAACGCCTGTAGACCAAAAAAGATCTTGGCCTTCAATGCCTGGAAAGGGTCCAACCGGTGATCCAGAAGAGGTAACAACTAAGTCTCTGGAATAATTCAGTCGCATAAATGGTCGATCAGAATCAGGGTGAAGTTGAAAGTCCTCTCAAGTATTTGTAATTCGGAAATGTTCTAGAGAGTCAGTTCGTTCCACTTGTGGCGTGGTGATGACTGGGACTTCACTTTGCTGAGGAGAGCCCTCAGGTGAACTTGTAGGCAAGGGTTGAGAACCTTCCATATGCTCTAGAGATAAACCCTACATTCTACGTGAACGACGTGGAGGAGCTATTGTAAATGAATGACAAACTTACGAAGAAAATCATATAGTCAACTTTGGAAAACAAACAGCACGCGCTAGTAAACAAAATCTAGGAAGCAACACCAAGAAAACAAGACCTTCTAATTTCGAAGTCACTAGTTGGTGATGAAATCCAACGTCGCAACAACGAGATGAGAAGGGGCTGGGCTAGGGTGGAAAAGTTACGCTGACGACCTGCTTAACAGACTTACACCCTGGTGCAAGCTCCCACACATAATCGTGGGTATACCCTCCAAGGAGCCCGAGTGAGTTTGGCCAATGTCGATTGTAGGTACCATGAAGACTTTCCCCTTCACAATCACCTTTTGTAAGACCTTAGAAAGATAGGCCACTAAGGTTACCACCGACAACAATAAAGCCTGGGGGGATAGTCGACAGTCCGATCCACACGCAAGGGCAGGGTATCTAGCCTGAAATCAACTCAAAAGGCTTCCACTCATCATTGTGGGTATACCTCCGAGTGACCCCCATAATACGTGCAATCTCTACACTGATATCAACAAAGCAGGGTGAGTAACTCTGTCAATATCAATGAGACCTCCTGTTTGACCCTTGTGTGAGAAGGGCTTCCCAGGACAAGATGTTGCAAATGGAATTTAACACTCCTTATCACAAGATGCTATTGTGTGTTTTGTGCTTTGGAGAGTGTATCTCTCTTCCTATTCCAAAGCGCTAGCCTAGCTAAATGTTGGTGTAATAGAGCCCTAGAAAAGAGTTACTAGTTAAATTTTACAATTGCGCAATGTTATTAAGAGTTGTTGTTACTCAAAGGAAACGGAGATGAAACTGATGTTGTATAAGACTCTGACCCAACGATGCATGGATGAGAATGAAATCTATCAATTTTCGTTCAATGAATCCTATGTATGGGAGGGAAAGAGAAGTTTTCCGAATCAAACTTGAACTACAAGACACAATTTCCTTTAAAAATGCAATTGCAACAAACCACGCATCAATAACAATCCTCTATTGTTTCTTTTTCAATAATTTCAACAATTTATTTTCAATAATTTCGAAGACGAAAATGCATTTTGAAAGAAAAACGTTTGTTCACTTTTCAAAAAGGACCTACACCATGATGGTGAGAGTGCAGAAAATAAAAAACCAATGAACAAACAATAGATAAAAAACCCAAACCACTCTTTCAATGGAAACAAAAATAACAAGCAAACCAAACTAGTCCTTTCAATTACATGAGAAAAATGATATTTCAACTGATGAGCAAATGATAAAGACAAAGATACTCAACTTTCAACCGACCGTCGGTCCTTAACCAAACAAGCACACTCAGATTCCAAAATCAGAGAGTATATCTTGGCAGAGAGAAGTCAATAAATGAAAGTCAATAAAAAGTGATAGTAAGAGCCTTTGAAATCCTAAGATTGTTCATGCACAAAAAATGAAGACAAGAGAACATCAATCAATGGTCCAAGAAACTCTTTTAAGGCACCTATGCTGATCTGGGCAGTTGAAAATGCAAAAGTCTTAAAGCCAAAATTTTGAAAAAATAGGTTCGCAGGCTGAGAGTATTACACAGTGCGAGAATAGGTCATTCTCGCAGGTGAGCTTTGATCAGAGTGCGAGAACCTCGCACTGAACCTAAAAGCAGGGTGCGAACTTAGTATATTCTCGCAGGCCACTGTGGAGTGCAGTGCGAGAATGTCTGAAACTAATCAAATTTTTGGAAAAAGACACAAAATTTGAAGAGGCCTTTAGACCCAGAGGGTCTATCAGGGTATCCTAAAGACTTAGAGATTGATATGAATGGAGAAAGGTAAGGAAAGAGCAAATGGCCATGGAAAAATACCAAAAACAATAAAGAAAACGGGTTCTCCCTAGCGGAGTTGCCAATTTTGTTATCGGACTAATCGGTAGGTGTGGACACTAACAGATCTCCCTAGATCCACCTGGATCTAGAACAAAATAGGACAGGACAAGACTCTTTCCCTAAGTTTTCACCATTGAATTAGCTAGTAGGAAGGAACAAGTAACATACCTTTGTATCGCTTCCTAGGGTCTCTGTTGCTCCCGCTTTGCTCCAGTGCTCTCGTGAGGTCAAGACCAAGACAACACAAACCAACCAAAGTGAAGATAGCAAAGTATATTCAACTATCAACTTATGTGTATGATCAAGGAATTACACAATAAAGTGAGGATGACTTTATGGGAAAGGGACATGCCACTGGATCATATTAATCGAAAGTAGAAGATTACAACCTGATCGCCTTGATGTCGCAAGCTTCCTTTCGATGGCTCTTGGTTCCAACACACACACTTGCTCAATCCTTGTATGAAGAAGATCAAATCCTCTAGATAGACTTCCTAGAGTCTCCAAGCTCTTGTTCAAGCTAAGTCCTTCACACAATTCTTTCACCAATTCTCCAATGAATCTTGCTTAACCTTTTCCATGAGAATTCCATCAATATATAGGAGAGAATGAGATGGTTACTTAGATAAGAATGATCCCACAATATCAGGGAATCCAGTACAAGGATAACCATTTGAATGCCAACCCATTCTTCTAGAAGATTCCCTTCTAGAACCATCGCGAATTCATCTTTTTCCAAGCTTTAGAGAAGGTTCACACCCTAGCTATGTAGCACAGTGCGAGAAGTTTGTACCCTAGCTATGTAGCACAGTGCGAGAAGTTCACACCCTAGCTTAAGGCAACCTGCGAGAATGAGTCATTCTCACACCCTGGGATACTAACAACCTGTGAACTCTCTTCAAAAGTAAGTTTTCTGGGAAGATGAATGTCACTATTCTCAGGAGAAAGTTCTTATGAGGAGCCTGAGTACACCATCATGATGACCAAAATTATGGGTAACAGATGGTAATCCTCAACCTGTGACCTCCTAGACATCCATAGCAAGGAATAACTCATCCAATTTCAAATTCAAATAGTTCATATATCAATTCTACCATCCAATGATATGCATACTCAGTGGAAGAACAAAACCAAGAATAAACAAGAAAATTCATAGAATTCTACACTTGTCAGACCTAGCTAAAACAGGGGACTGGTACCTCTACCAAGATCATACAGAAATCAGAATCTATGGATGTGAATTACCCCCTTACAAGCTGCCAAAGTATTTTCCTTCCAGGATATTCGCTTTGGAATATATCAGACATATGATAAATTCAGATGGTATTCACGTTTTAGATTTCAAGAAAAAATAGCAGCTCAGGATCAAAGGTCAAATAGGTTCTTTCATCTGCAACAACAAAGATGCAGGGGAAGAATCCAACAATATGTTAAATGAAATGAAGTTCAGTAGAAATTTCCCTTGGCACTATGACCCCTGTGGCATCATTGTAGAAACCAGGTTAAAGAACAAGATTTCTCCCTATGTTCATGTGCCTAAGCTTGAAGTTGAGAAATTCATGAACCAGACAGAGTGGGAGGAAAAAACTCTGCTAGATATTGAACAACAAATTTCTCCTACCAACACTCCACAAGTACTAGCATAGAAGAGAACCAGGAAAGAAGTATCTCCCTCAATCACAAAAGTTCTAGCCGAAGACTTACAAGTCTACAGGAAGAGAGCCAAGACCATCCATACACCTGACAGGTCTGGAGAAGAAGAAACTCAATCCACCATAGTTATGGAAGGACCACATTCATCACTCTTCTCAGGTAACCAGCAAATGATGTCCACTTCCTCATCAAAGAAACATATTGATACCACATTGTCAACTAAGTCCTCATAGGAGCCTGCAGGACTTAACATTTTTTAGAAATATAAGTTGATCAAGAAGAATAATCAGATGTTGACCAACAACACCTATGCAAAGTTTTGGAAACATACGTCCACAACACAACATGGGTTACTTTCTACCTTCAACATAGAAAAAGGAAGAATGCACATGGCGTTCTTGCAGACATAGGTGCCTCACCCCAAAGCAATTTCTAATTACAAGAGGTCAACATTTGAGTGTGATATAAAAGAAGTGAATCCAGCTGATCAAATTGATATGCATAAACATACTAGGGAGATGATTTTCTCCACCCTGGAAAACACCTCCATGACTGCTGCAAAGTTGCAAGGCTCTTTAAACAATGTGCAGTCTCAGCTCAAGCTGGAAAAGATATCCTCCCTGGCTAAAGATAATAAGATCAAGTCCCTAGAAGAGCTGGTATTTAAAATTGGATATGATCCATGCAATGTCAAAGAAACAGAATAACTCCTCAAGAATAATAATGTTGATATATCATCCTTAAGGAAACAATTGAAAATCCCAGCCACTGAAGATCCACAGGCAAACAAAATGGCTGAGACTGAAGGCCACAAGGAGGAAATGTTGAAACTAATCATGGAGCAGAATGCACAGATCAAGGAGATGGAGGTCAAGTTGGAGAAGTTAGTCAAAGAGAAGAATCAGAATGTGCCAATGGAGGTCATACCACTGAATGTAATTCCTCTCATGGGAATTAGCACAGCCACAACAACAACAGCCACTACAACAAAATTTCCAACAGCCATTCCAGTAACAACTATAGATGCATCTAAGAAATTGGAAAATTCAATGGAAGACATGACTCTGCAAGGGAAAAAAATCAGAAGATTGCAGGAAGAGATTAATAACCTCCAGAAGATGAAATCCACATTTTAGTCTAGCTACAACACAGAGATGCACAAATCATAGAGGCTCAAACAATAACTACAGAAGTTGCAGAAAGAGATAGTCATGGAAAAGACACTGTCAGAGGCCAAGGAGAACATCTAGATAGACATCTGCCAATCAATGACAGAGATATGGCCCCTGATACAAATTGTTTTTTAGTAGCATGATCTTGTGAAAAGATCCAGACAAGCCATTGTAAATATAAGGGGATAATTGGGAGAAATGACTACCTACATTACAGAGATCATCAGGTTCTTGAATTCCAAAACTAAAGAAGAGTTGGAAGCTCTGGAAATAGAGGATAGGATAGAAACAATCCTTGAGGTCAAGAAGGTTTTGACCAAGAAGGGATTAATGCTACAACTTGAGGAGAAATCTCAATCAATGGATATTGGAGTGCAGAGCTTTTTCATCAAGGTAGACTCACTACAGAAGAAAGGTATTCCAGATTTACTAGTGATAAATGACAAATTGATTACTCTGTCAGACTACAAATAGAAGATCCTTGCAGTGGAAAAAGATAGCTCTAAATTTGTAGGAATCCAAGGGAGCATCACTAGAAAGGTGTTCTTGGAAACTCTACAGTTGGACCTGAGCATCCAACATGAGATAAAATACATCTTCATCAGCAAGCCAACCTTTTCCAAGTACACAAAAATGGATGAAACTTACAGAAGATTTCTCAAGATCACCATCCCCAGTCAAAAGAGATGGGAAGACCTATGTGCCTTGATCAAGTGGAGATGATTTGGACATCTGAGTCAGCATGAGGAAGGCATCCAAAGTCGAGTGGATGACTCACCAACTACTTTCTCAGAAATCAACATTCAGGATTTGGATAGATCACCAATAGTCCTATTATTTTGTGATATGTAATCTAGTTATTTAGATTTTTCCTCCATCGTAACCTAGTCATTAATGACAAGATTGAATTTAATTGTTGTATAAATACTTCTTACTTTGAAGTATTGAGGGTTGATTTTTGCGCCTAGGAAGCTATCATTGTAATCTTTTTTAGAAGATCGACTAGTAATAAAAAGACAGATTCACAGGATTCTTGTGTTTGGATGTTGGTGATGTTATCTTACTTTGTTAATGTTTATCTTACTCTATAATCATTTTGTTTTCTATTTCTAATCGTTTAAAGGAAGTTAATAAACATAATGTGTCTCAGACACTCTGTTTTTGGTCTTTAGCGATCTACATGTTATTCTTCTGATATTAATCAAATAAATTATTGAATTCTTCTTTTTTTGATTGAATACCTCACTTGTTATATCTTTCCACCACATTTAATTCTAAAAGATCCAACATTCTCACTATCTCTCCCTGTGAAGAAATCTTATAAAAGTTGTAATCAGATCTTAATCTTTAACACAGACCCCATAGCCCAATGGATTTCTAAAGAAATACTTCATCCAATCTTTACGAACAAAACAAACAAACCCAGATTCTTTTAACTAGCCTAATATCTTAAAACTTAAAATAGATCTAAATCTTACAGACAAATCCCTCTCTGAAACTGGCAGGGCTAGATCCCAATTTCGAGGTGGTTTTGGTAAGTTACCTCTGTCAAATTTCTTCGGCTCCTGAAAACCTCTAAGAATTTACAGAGTGCTAACATGTTGGACATTTGTTCTTGTGGTGTCCTTATGTCCTACATGTGGTGCACTAAACAACCTCTCTTTTGTCCTTGTTCTTTCTCTAGTTTAGCTGGAATGTTAAGTTCTTCATATCCTCGTTCATCTCCTCGATGGCTGGATTTGTATTCTGATATTGATTCTCTTCCAGTTGTAGGGCTTCCTATAAAGCCTTTTCCTATGTTTGAAACTTTTTTTGTCGCAGTGGATATTTCAAGTGTGGTAACAGTGAATTAACGAACAAATGCCTATGTTTCATATATGTCATGACATATTTTATCTTTCCCTTTAGTCGTTTGAATCTTTGGTCAATATCCCATACATATTATCCTAGTTTTTGTCTTATCTCTATCATCTCATTCATGTATTTATCCTCTGAGATCGGCTTCTGGAACTCGTTTATCAGCAACTTCTTGATATCTCCAATGGTTCTGGTTGTCCCTGGCGGACTGTTTGCAGCTAAAATCATATACCAATACAGTGCGTTATCTCTTAATATGATGGCTAATTGTGAAAGTTTTGTGTCCTCGTTTGTGATCTGTTTTTCTTCCGAAATCTTTTCACATATAAACAGGTGCTTCTCTAGGTCCTCTGATGCTTCAACTTTGAATTCTGGTAACCTGATGGTTGGATCATGTCCTACCATATTGAATGTTGAACTACTACCTCCACGTGGTGTAGATACTTGACTATTGCTTCCTGAATTGGCTCCCTTGGTTGTTGTTCCTTGTGTAGATGTATTTCATGTTGTCTTCCCTCTCCTGAAATTAGGTTGTCTAAATGGTGGTGTTCTTCTTGGTGTATTAGTCGCACATGGGTTTATGGGTTCCACAATGACACTAATATGGATAGGAGTGTTGCATTCTACTTCCGTTCTTGGACTTCTTGTCTTCCTTTCATATGTCTCACGTAGGATTTCCTCAATATTCTCCATAGCCCATAGATCCTCTACCTCCTCTTCATCACTTTCCAAGCCTTCCCTCACAACTATAGCTCTCTTCTTGGTGTTCACCTTGTATTGGTAGGGTACTCCACTACGCATCTTTCCAGCTGTCACCATGATCCACTTGATCTGGTCATCATCCATCATAATTGATTCCAAGGCATCCTCCTTCTTTCCTTTATCCCCTTATCCTTCCCTTTCTCCTTTTCCTATCAGTGCTTCTCCCCTTCCCCCATGCATGCAGGGAAGTTTATATGTTTGACTCCATTTTCATTACACCTTTTTTATATAGAAATATCTTAATGGAAGTATATAATGATCTGATATACCTACCTCAAGGTCCCTTCAAGAATTCTTGTTCAGCAGTGTTGTACGACTTTGTTTTTTCTACTGTTAACTTTGTCATAAATCTGACAACAATGTTGTCTAACCAGAAATATACTATGCACGTAAACTTATTATAAATTCGTTGTAGTTGCACGGTCTCTTCAAGATTCCATTCTAGCTGTCTAATTTGATTCGTAGGATTGTTGTCTTTCAATATTTTGATCCACTCCTGCAATATGTGTCGGAACTCACAGAAAAATACTTCATGCAAGTCAATGAATACGTACTTGTCCAGATATCTGCGCAGTGTTAGCTTCAGGTTTTTGTTATCTTTCTCGCAAAATCTAGATCCCTTTTCTTAAAACATCTTTCTATATCTTCCTTCATGGGAGTTCATAGTCTCAACATCCCCTTTTATGTTTTCATTCTCTTTCCTTCTTTTCGTCCGATCCCGTATGCTTTTGATACTTCCTCTACATATCTCATATGCTCAATCCTATTTCCTTCCAATCAGCCGACAATGAAACCATTTGTTGGTTTTCTTTCCCTTTCATCTATTTATTCTTACTGGTGTTAAGGGATTCTGATTCTATTGACCCAGGTTCATAACTAAGAAGCTTCCCAACAAAATCCCTTAAACACTATCGGCCCCTCTGGTAACCCAGAAGGAAATGTAGTACATGGAGTGCACTGCGCAGTCTCACCTAAGATAGCTCTATGGGTGGTTGCAATACTCAATTGTTTGCAACCTAGGATTGAGCGAGATATATGATTGTATTTCGTAACCTTTATTCAGTCCATTTAACATCTAGTTATAATATCCATTCTATGCATGCATGTAAAATACTAGAGCTACTTAACTACTTATTCATTCAGCATTCATCAACTAATCAGACAAAGAGATACATTCATCCAGTCACATAACACAGTGTTACCATGGTTCACCCCCTCCTAGGCTATGTCCACAAAGATCTAGCTCTCGGGATTTTATTATAGTTTGGAAATCTCCATGCCGCACATGGTTACAATATTATTTATTCTTCCCTCCCATAGGCTCCTCGATCCCTGTGAGGTTGACTAGATCACACCAGGATCCTTAGCCTATGATCTAACCCTCGGGATCAATTCTCTCATTCCCTTTCTATATCACCATCTTAGTAACTCGTACCATCCTTATAGTTCTCTTCCTTTCCATGTATATCTATCCCCTCTCTAGAGATCTCTCTCCAACTCTATGTATATATCTCTTCTTTATACCTTCAGATCACTAACCATTACAATATTTTTATAAAAACCCTAACCCTAGCATCATTAGGTCTTCCATGCATGCACACATGTTGCTTTTCCTTCCAACTGTCTCTTTCCTCTTGTATGCTTCTCTTCCAAAAATAGCCTTTCTTTCTAATTCAGCCTGCATCCAACATGTGCTCTCACCTCAACACCTCAAATTTTCAAAATAGCCAGACTTCTGGACCACACTTTATCTGCGGACACATGTACCCACCAATGTACGGTCCATATTAAATTTGGATCCTGGGAATTCGGTAAATTTGTTTCCTCCAAAATACACACTTGAAAACTTCTGAACTCATAGAGTCTGAAGGACTTCAAGGGTTATCACCCATGCACCTTTTCCCATATCTGACGACTATGAAAGGTCTGGCTCCTCCCTGGGCGGATCTCGTCTGCTCAACTTTCAAACAACAAGAATTATTCATTTCGAGAACCAAGTCTCTCTATCCTTCTTGATCTTTATCACTCTAAGTGATTCGAACCTCCAACGCACACCTTGTGCTACTTATCTTGAGCTTGAGACTTAACAAATCTCCCACGCACTCCTTGTGCTTGCTCACCTTGAGATTATTTCAACACTTCGCTAAGTGTTGGCCCTGTGCATGCCTTGCACAAGTCTTCTTTGATATTTTATACTCCACTGAGTATATGTTCATTCCTTTCACTCACTCCTTGAAATTCCCTCTATCTCTCTGAAGCTATTGAGTCTAAAAATGACTCTTCCTTCGCACTCCTTGCGTGGCCACCGTGTACTCCATGCACTAGTGTTTCAAAAGAGAAAGAATTGAAACTTACACAACATCAAAGGTTCATTCAATTAACCATGAAATAAACACACATGCATATAAACACAGAAAAATGCATAACATAACATTACCCAGATAACTCAGAGATAAGAAAACTTAGACATGTGAAGCAAATCTCCTCTATTATATTCATTGAGTAAATATTTACATAGGTTGTTTCAGCTCTCAGCTTCTTCTCTACAACTCTCCAACAAACTTTTCTCAGCAACTAACTACTCTCTACAACTCTCTTCAGTAGAAATCACAATAAACTTCAACAACCTCTTTTGGGCATAGATTACATACATTTATACATGAGGGGGATTCTTGAGCCGTCCTTCCAAACTATTCTAGTGCTAACATTTCACAATTAAAGAATTCTTCTACTAATAGTATTACAATAAATGGGCATTTACAACCCAAATACGAGTCAATGCTTAATATATGTACAATTCTACAACTAATTAAGGATATGACAATATTCTATGATATCATACAATGAATTAAACCTCAAAACATTAAAGGGGATTTAATTACAAAGGTTTTAAAATTTAAGGTGATGTTCCCTCCTTGGAATCCAAACTAGCTCTGAATGAGTTGTGTCGGGTGCTAAGTTTTCCTCCACTGCACCCTATTGAATGATGAGGGTGATGCTACTGCATCATTTTCTAAGAAAATGGAAGACAATAAAGGATAACATTAGGAGGAATAATACCTGGGATTAAAGGAATGGAATGGTCATGGTCGTCGTGGGAGGGGGGAAATTCCCTAGCGAGTTTGGAAAACAACTTGGTGTTGGGAAAGGATAGATTGGAGGTGAGGGTGAAAAGAGGGTGCCTCAACTGCTTGAATGTAATGGATTTGGGAAATGATACCAGAATGACCTTTTTTGAGTAAATTTTCCAAGCGGTGGGAACTGATGGTCTCCTGAGAGATAGTTGTAATGCCTTGGAATTTATATTGTTGGCCCTCCTATTGGAATTGAATGGTTAAATCCTTAAAATCCATGGTGATGGGGCCTAGAGTGCGTATCCATTCAACACCAAGTACAATGTCACAACCGCCCATGTCAATAGAAAACATGTGATATTTCAAGTGATACTAACCAATTTGTAGGTGTGCATTTTTACAATGCCCCTCACATTTCATGGAACCCCATTGGCAATCGTGATTTGAAAATTTTTGACTGCATGGACATATCAATTGATCTCTAGGGAAAGGTGATGATGATTGAAATTATGAGTGCTTCCACTGTCAACTAGGATTTTGACTTTTTGGTCCTTAATGTATCCAATTAACTTGAGGATTTGGGGAGCAGAAAATCTAGTGAGACAATTCAACTAAATTAGAGGTTCGACTTCAGAAGGATCGGAGGGAAACATAAGATAATATTCTTGGAGTATCTCTTCCTTAGGTGCAACCATCGCATATTTATCATAAACATCCTCCGAAATGGCCATAAAACGCTTTTTTATTTACACTTGTGCCCTGGAAAGTAATTTTCATCACAATTATAGCAAATACCCTTGAGTTGGCAGTCAACCATTTCCACCCGTGTTATTTTTTGGACCTTTGGAGGAGTGGCTTGAGAGGCAAGAGTGGGGGTTTTAGGATGGGAAATCAAAATGGGTTATGGGCTTTGGGAATGGATGACATTTTGTGCCTCCTTGACACTGTTATCACTAAGTAAATTTTTTTGGCTAAGGAAACAACTTACAAAGGTAACCTACAAATCAACTTTAAGACTGGAAGCTAGCCCTTCCAATCTAGAGGGGGCTCTCTCTTGTCACTTAATCTGTGATAGAAATTTTTTCTTGATAGAACAATGACTAGGGTTTCAAGGCTTAATTGGATTTGTTAAAGTGTTGTTGGGAAGGAGGAGAAGGATGCTTTTTGGGCTATGGAGTCAGACCTTGAAAACAAATGAAACTAATTTCTTGGTAATAGAACCTCACAAAGGAACATAGGCTAAATTTGTTGGATGAAACCTTCAATTTTTGGATTTAGTTATAGAGGGTGAAAGAGGAAGAAAGCAACAAATAACAACATCAAAGCACCATATAGATGAATTCTGACCTAGTTAGGAAGAAAAGGACAATGTTTAAATTCCTTGAGTTTAGAGCATCCTTTAAATGAATTCTAACTCTTAAAAATCAATTCAAACAGAGGGAAAATGAGATGTAAATAGAGACACAAGAGATACATACACAAAGACAAGAAAAATGTTGTCATCTCATCACCATTGGAATCTCTTTCATGAAGGTTCAGAACTTTTTCATTTCATTCCATTTAGATTCAAAGATTTTATAGTGAAAGTTAAAAATGTTATAGTTCTTCCAACTCGCCACTTTTACATCAAAATGATCCAAATATATAAGAGCCTATTTGCCATACTAGGCTACTAGGGGTCAAATTCCTCCTGAATACAATAGTGGATTTGTTTACAATAGAAGAGGACAACTCAAAAACAACTTTACTAAAAATAGTAAGTTTGTTTGACCTTATTTAATGCAAAACAAACATATCTTATACAATCAAATATCCAAGCTAAATTTGATTATGAAGTGTGGATGAGTCATGAGGTTCATTTGGATATGCCTTCAAGAGAAATGGTGTCATTTATTGTAGCTTTGTCACCTTTGTGTAGCATACTGGTGTTGGCACTACGCAAATGCTACCTACAGAGTTTGTGTAGTAGGTTTGCATAGCACACTAGGATTTCTTGAAATTTGTGTAGGTCCAAGTGGAAGCCATTGATACAAAACCTTGATTTAGCCTCCAATTTGGTATACCAAACTTTGATGTTGTCCTTTTCATTTATATATGACTACAACATTTGTGTAGCACTAGTGCACTACGCAAGTGCTATGTATGCTTGCCTTATCATCCAAAATTTGCAGTTGCTCAAAAAGGGTGATTCATATTGTCATGATTTTCTAGATCATAAGCATGACGGCTTCAAAAAGGTTTTTATATATCAATATGTTCAAAATTAGCTAATTTCTACCTCCCTTATTCACCTTTTAGTTTGAAACTGTAATGGTGACTTCCTCCAAAAAGAAAAATTGTGTTTTTCAACCTTTCATATTTGTTTTACTTATGCAAGTAGCTCCAGTCTTCTCCTGGCCTCATCATTCAACTACATCTTCTGCTTTATATACCTTTTTTCCTTCCTCATTTTTAGGTTCTATACCTTTAAATCTCCCACCTGCCTGAACAGGGTTTCATTTCTCTTCAATTTTGACTGGGCACTCGAAAGGGTTGCACAGGCATTTTCTCTGGCTAGTATGCATTCTTTAAAGTGTTTCATGGCTCTATCATCTAATATCCTCTTTTCTTCCCTGAGCTTAATTATTTGATCTTGACCTTCCCTCAACTTCTTATTAATCCATTTTATGTTCTTTTCTCCTTTTGTGGGTGAAGTAGGAGGTCTCTCACTTGTTGCTTTCTTTCCATGTATGTCTGGACTATTCTTCCTAGTTGAGGATCTTGTCAAAGGTTGTGGGATTAGCTACAACTGTGGTCTTAGGTTTTGAAAATTTCCCTTGGATGTTTCACTTTTAGGATATTTCTTGACTTGTGGTGTATGTTCCTCATAACCTCTCTCAACTAGCTTCATCTTCAGCTCTTTTTTTCTTGATAAAACTTAGCAATCACATGTTGAGCCTCTCTGAGATGTTGTTGCAATTCCCTAATTTTTTATTCTTTATATCCTACTTTGGCTTGGCCTTCATCCATCCCCTGATCTGAAGTCTCAGAATACTCTATCTGGACTATTGGTATAGGAAACTTTCTCACTGTTGACCTTATGGTTGGCCTTCTAGGTGTCTAGGTCTCTTTTGGTTCATCAATGAACAAACTTTTTCTACCCTTATTTTGAAATGGTTGACTTGGAGGAGAGCCTTCAAATTCTTTCCCTTTGCTTTTCTCTACAACACTTTCTCCCTTTTTACCTTAGTTGCTAGGAGACACCCTTTCAGCAGACAATGGGGTATCTCTTTTGGGCTCCAGGGGAATATTAGCTGAGGATAAGAAAGAATCCCATTCCCTATTTAGTTTTCTTATTTCTTGAACAATTAGTAGCTTGACTAAGGAGAACTGGAATATAATTCTATTAAGTTGGTTAGCTCTAGCTTGGACCCTGTCTGCCATCTTTCCTAAGACTCTATATAGATAAATAGGCAGGTTGAGAGGTTTTTTTCCTGTGAAGTGCATGAGGAGTCTCACATGGTATTGGTACACCCTATCAAACCTACCCTCACAACTAAAATATATTTGTATGACTCTCAACAACTTATCATAGGGATCTAACACATATTCCCTAGGAATGGTGGATCCTATCTTCTTATTTTTTTATTTAGGATTAAGGAAATCAATATAAAATGCAGAATCCAAGGGAATACATTTAAAACATCTTTCCCTTGGATTGGTATCTCTATAGTAGTAGCTATTGACTCCTCTGACACTGGGAATATGACCCCAACAATTGTCGTCGGGACACCATTTTAGTTGAGGGAAAACTCCTTTGTCAGTTGTTGGTTATATCCTTGAATTTTCTCACAGAATGTAATGCATCTGTCCTACTCAAAAGAAAATTTGAACGCAGGGTCCGAGTTCACCAAGCTGGGGCTCTATGGTTCATACCTCAACACATTCCCTCCTATGTGCTTCTTTGTCTCCTATGATGTCATGGTTGAACGAATAACTTTGCAGGTTGGATGTGATCTTGTGGTAGGGGGAGAGATGTTCAACACCTAATGGGTAAGCTTATGCAGCAGGCTTAACAAGGCTAGGGTTTATCTCAAAATAGCATGAGAGATTTACTGAGTGATAGGGAAGTGAATTAACAAGCTATCAATGCGTGGATGGTTAAGTTTCACATGTGTTTACCACAACTGATGACTAGATATGAGGTGAGGAGTGAAAGCATAAGCACTGTGATTTTCATTGTGAGGGATTTGTGTAGCGCACAAGTCTACACAGCAGATGCATAGTGCAAAAAATAGGGTTTGCGTAGCAGAGGCTTTGGTATTTTTCTCGAGGGGTAAGAAACCAGTTCATAGGCCGATAACTCATGCAAAGGGGTGAAGGATGATGTATAAAGATATAAGACTTGATGTGAAGAAGTTTGAGAGGGAAAAGGTACCCATTTGAGCTGAAAATACCTCTTGCATCATTTAAGTGACTTGCACAATGCACCCAGTTTTGATCTTTCCAAGGTACATATGCCACAAATAGCCATCAAACACCTATACTAACAATTTTTATGTGATTATTCACACAAATGATTCTTTGACAAGACTTTACCTTTTAAATTTATGACTTGGATATGAATTAGACTCAAGACAAGTCCCTTGCAAAAATATTTAATGATGGCAAACCTCTTATGGACCCTCTAAATGACCTCTTCACCTTGATAGTATTTAATGACCTATACAAACCATGGACTCAACTTTGAAATGCCTTGGTCTTCCCAAGACCATGGCATGACTTTTCAAACCTTATACAAACTCTAAAATTTACCCTAAAAATATTTATGTTAACATCTGGCTCCAATGGGGATGTTATCCTCCCAGTGAGGTAGCAAAGAACAACAGACCAAGTGCCTGACCATTGGGATTTATTTGACTCAAAAAATCTAAACTGACAAACAAACATATTGAAAATACTTTCTTGACACATATTTGACTAAACACAATACAAAATTAGGACCTTCACTTCGAGATTCAATTTTCTACTGATTATTGACTTCAAATTCTTCATCTAAAAAATAAAATGGTTATTTATAATGAAATGGAAAGACTGAAATTTTTTAAGCAAGATAGTATTTGAGAAACCCGCCATTCACAGGTCATCCACCAATGAGATATCCATTGAGCTCCTGTAATAAATAAGCATTGTTACCATGGTATGCAACAATATTGAATGGTCCCGGCCAAATATGATCAAACTTCCCATGCTTCCCTCTATCTTCATTCCTTGCATCCCACTTCAACACCAAATCATCCCCCTTAGTATGCATTTCAAAGGATATTTTCATTTTGTCTTGATGTAGTTGTGAGTTGTTGAAGACTTGTTCTCTCATTTGTTGTGTAACGTTCCCGACCATAAACCCTATGGTCAGGCCAACATTACTACGCGGAATAACAATCTCATACTTAATTCTATATATAAGACATGCATTTAAGCAAATGAAACACATTTAAACTCAGAGTAACCATAATAATTACTGCTATTATAAATAATCAATGGCTTTAACATTAATTCGTAAGCACAGTAGAATACATGATAAATATAAATACACAAACATGCAGAAAAGTAATTAAAACATCATCTGGTACTTATCTTTGAAACGGTGGTAATTCCACCAACCAGGTGCAGGCCTTCCATGAACCTCCTAGACTTATACCACACTGCTCATCAAGCTCAGCAGTGGGTCACCCCCGAGCTGGGACTAAGCTCCACCCCCAAGGCAAGGAATCCTAGGCTAGGCTAAGGTTACAGGGAAAACACATAGTCACAAGGAAGGAATTCTCTCCCAGGAACCACTCATACTCACTGCCCACAGACTCTCCTTCCCCACATGCCTGTTCCACCCCAGGAGTATACACCTTCTCTGTCACCTAGACATTCCTTCAGCCACTAACCTTCCTTGCCTTGGGTTTCAGCAATAGGCCAAACCAAAATTCTCCGAGCTCTACGACAGCTACAGGGTTCCTTCCAGGAGCTCTCTCCTTCCTCAGCACACTCTCTCACCTGGAGAGAGTGTTGTACGACTGGCCAAAAAGCCACTCTAGTTGAACATTCCTAAAATAAGAATATAAAGACTAATCTAAGAATTCCTTATCCCTGAAGTCAACCTATCTTTATATTTATCACCCTAAAGAATTCTATCTCCTAAGTTATTTATTTTGAAGACCTTAGACCTTAATGAGAAAAAGGCCTCCTCATACCTACCTATCTAATTCCTCCTTCCTACTTCCCTTTCGAGGGGTTTGGGGATCGCCCCAAGCCAATCTAGGGTCAACCACTACACGTCCATCACAGTCAATAGGAATTCAGACACGAACACCCCCAGGTAGCAACAGAAAGGTGCAACAGTATAACCAATCTTAGCAGGGACGGGACACTTCTGTTTTCTCAATCCAACAACA
Organism: Picea mariana; assembly: GCA_032191745.1. Lineage (NCBI taxonomy): Eukaryota > Viridiplantae > Streptophyta > Pinopsida > Pinales > Pinaceae > Picea > Picea mariana. The sequence continues at coordinate 338,951 of JASDQU010102396.1, forward strand.
CAGGATAGACTCATGCTCTAGTTCTCAGGAATGCGTGACGCATTGTCCATGCAGGGGTCGACTCAGACTTAATAGTTCACAACCGAAGGGGTGTACCAACCTTCCAGAAGCAAATATAGACACCAGCCTTTTTGTTTCAGAGTGCATGAGGGTATCTCTTGCAGAGTTTGGATGGGTTCGCGCTCAGACGGTCAGGTAGAATGGAGGAGGAACCCCCAACACGGCTCATCTTAGCCATTTTATTTGCATGCACCTAGGTTGACACTTGTCACCCATGCAACTGTATGCATTCCTCCAGCATGCATTTCATCCATTCGGAAGTTGTTTGTCCTTCCAAAAGAACTTAGGATAAAACATTTTATTCACATGTCTTTTGGAATAATATTAAAATATTATTCCCAAGGACCTAAGCCCCTAGGCTCAACACTTAGTCCCTTTTCCCATATTCCAACCCCTAATCCCTTGCCCACTCTGTGGAAGCTTAGTCCCCCATCACTCAATCATCATGGTCAGTCTGCACGCGATAGTGTTTATATTTTATTATGGTTCCACATAAATACAGGTACAAAATCAGGCTCTTGGCCTTCAACACTTAGGCTCTCTAACCTAACAATCACATAAGCCCACTAGCTTATATAAACTCAGCTCACCAGCCTATAAAACATATTTACAAATTCATTTCATAAACATGATTTACAATAGGGCTCGGCCTTGGGGACATTACAATCCCCCTCCCCTTATTTCTGCACTGTCCTTAGTGCAACTTTACATTGCATCTACAAGCTTTTCAAAATTTTCAAAAAGATGTAGGTACTCTACCCACATAACATCTTCGTGCTCCCATGTCACATCCTCAGAACCGTACCAGGTCCATTGGACCTTTACAAGCTTTATGGCTCAATTCAGGAGCTGTTTGCTTTTCCTGTCTAATATGCGCACATGATGCACTTGCAAGACACCTTCTGGTTCCACCTAAATCACATTCCAATCGATAACATGATTAGCATCAGGTATATATTTCTTAAGCAGTGAAACATGAAACACATTATGTACAGTCATAGATGCAGGTAATGCAAGCATGTATGCAACTGGCCCAATCCTTTCTAGGATTTCAAAAGGCCCACAGTATCTTGCTGCCAACTTGGCGCAACTTCCCAGCTTTAGGGAACTCCTGTTAGTTTTCACTTTCAGGAAAACATGATCACCCACTTTGAATTCTCTGTGGGTTTTGTTCTTATCAGCATAACTTTTCTACCTGTCTTGGGAAGCTTTCAAATTCTGTTTAATTCTTATCATTTGGTCTTCCATCTCTTTGAGCAACTCTGGCCCAACTACTACTCTGTCAGCTAGATTATCCCAGCTCACTGGAGTGTTGCACTTTCTTCCATAAAGTGCTTCAAATGGGCCCATCTTCAACGATGCATGATACCCATTATTGTAGGCGAATTATACCAAATGCAAGTAGTCTTCCCATCTTGATGGTTTGTCCATCACGTACATTCTCAGCATGCCCTCTATTACTCTATTCACCCTCTCTATATATCCATCAGACTCGGGATGATACATTGTACTAAAATTCAGATTCATTCTGAATCCTTTGAACAGTCCTTTCCAGAAATTTGAGGTGAATTTCGGGTCCCTATCAGACACAATCGTCTTAGAAATTTCATCCAAGCATGCCAATTCTTTTAAGAAGATATCAACAACATCTGTTGCCTTGTGAGTGGTTTTCAGTGGAATAAAATGGGCATCTTTTGTAAGCTTGTCCACCACCACCATGATTGAATCATGTTGCTTGCTCATTCTGGGCAATCCTGTAATAAAATCCATCATCACCACTTCCCACTTCCACTCAAGAATGGGTAAAGGCTGCAGCAACCCTGCTGGGTGCCTATGCTTAGCCTTAACTTTCTGGCACTCCATACATCTGGCGATGTATTCAATGATCTCCCTCTTCAAACCTGGCGAAAAGTAATGGCTTTTGACTACTGCCACAGTCTTCTGATATCCAGGGTGTCCAACATAAGTCACGTTATGCATTTCTCTTAGAATCGCAAGTTTCAAACCTTGGACATTAGGTACATACACTCTGTTTTTATATAGAAGTATTCCATCAGCTCCCAAGATGTAATTTCCCTCTTTCTGTGGTCTCTCACGCTATTGTAGCTTTGCTACTAAGTCTCTGTACTAAAAATCGACACTTGTAGCTTCCAAAATTCTATCCTTAATATATGTCCTGTACATGCTAATGGTTGTAGCATGCAATTCATGCACCTTTATGCTGATTGCATCAACCACCTTGTTTTCCTTCCCCTTGATATGCTTGATATCAAAGTCGTATTTGCACAGAAACTCCAACCACCTGCTTTGTCTAGCATTTAAGGTTGGCTGCTCAAACAAATATTTTAGACCGTGGTGGTCTGTTCTCAATTCAAATCTTCTTCCCATGAGGTAATGTATCCATTTCCTCAGAGCGTGGACGATTGTTGCCAGCTCCAAATCATGAGTGGCATAATTCTTTTCATACTCTTTCAATTTCCTGGACTCATAATAGATTACAAATCCATCTTGGCTGAGAACTCCTCCCTTCCTTATACGCATCTGTGCACACCACGAAATCCATATTTGGATTTTCAATTCTCAGGATTGGAGCGTTGGTTAACAGCTGCTTCAATCACTGGAAACTCTCTTCACACTCTTCAGTCCACTGAAACTTTTTCTCCTTCCTTTGCAAGGAAGTGATAGGGTGAGCTATCTTTGAGAACCCGATGATAAACCTTCTATAATAGCTTGCCATACCCATAAAGGATCTAGCTTCTGTCACATTCCTTGGTGCTGACCATTCTCAGATGGCCTCGACCTTCTCAGGATCCACAGTGATCCCTTCTTCTGAAATAATATGTCCCAAGTAATGGATCTAACTTTGATAAAATGAGCATTTGCTCAACTTGGCATACAACTGGTGTTCTCTCAACACTTGCAACACCATCCTTAGGTGTTGTTCATGCTCTTCCTCTGACTTGGAATACACCAAGATGTCATCCTGGAAGACTATGACAAACTTGTCTAAATAGTTCCTGAATACACCATTCATCAAGCACATAAAAACAACAGGTGTGTTTGACAGTCCAAACGGCACCACTATGAACTCATAATGACCATACCTTGTTCTAAAGGCGGTCTTGCTGATATCCTCATCCTTTATTCTTACCTGGTGATATCCTGATCTAAGATCTATCTTCGAAAATATTTTCGTACCCTTCAACTGATCGAAAAGATCATCGATCCTCGATAGAGGATACTTGGTCTTGACAGTTACCTTGTTCAACTACCGAAAATCAATGCATAGCCTCAACGTCCCATCCTTCTTCTTCACAAACAGGACCTGGGCACCCCAAGGTGACACACTAGGGAGAATGTACCCCTTCTTCAAAAGCTCTTCGAGCTGCAATTGCAACTCTTTCAGCTCTAGCATACTCATTCTATAAGGAGCTTTCGACACCGGAGCTGCTCCAGGCATCAAATTTATAGGAAAATCGATGTCTCTCTTCAGAGGTAGTCTAGGTACCTTCTGAAATACATCCTTAAACTCTGTGAGTACCTCATGGTCTCCAATTCTTAAGACTTCATCTCTAGATGCTTCCTCCACATGGGCTGCAAAATAGTTGACAATCTTTACTGTAACACTTCTTCAGCTGCATGGCTGAGATTTCTCTAACAGCCACAGCTCTGGGAATTCCTTGGACTGTTTTATGATTTCCCTCCTCATCCAGGCATGTAAACCTCTTGTTATGACAGTCCAGGAGGGCATGGTGCTGGTCCAACCAGTCCATCCCAATTAAGCAGTCATAAGAGCCTAAAGGAAGAAGATTCAATTTAGCCTTCGTTCTCAATCCATTCATGTCTATCGAACAAGATTTAACCAATTCAGTGACCTTCCTCTTGGTTCCTGTAGCCAACTGCACTAAACAAGACCTTTCATGTTTGCTTCTTGATAAATGCAAACTTTCCACCACATTAGGATCTAAATGACTATGGCTAGCCCTGGAATCAATTAAAATAATAAATGGTTGGTTGTTGATCATACCTTCCACTTCAATCATGTGTGATTGAAATTCTGCTTGCTTCTTGTCTAGGGCTGCGTAGATCCTTGGCATCTTGTTGCCCATATCCTCCACTATTTCAGCTTGCTAAACATTGTGGACGGTTCTCGCTTTATCTTTTCTGTGGCGGCAGTCCCGATACCTATGGTTTCCTTTACAACCCCAACACTCCATAGGTGGCGGTCTAGGCATTTGTTCATCCACTTCATCCTTCCTGGGCTCCTTAAAGGATGGATGTCCCTGAGGACTATTTCTGAAAAAGGGGGGCTTGTTTCTCTTCTACCTCTGCTCTTTCCTGAACTTCTTCTGATCATCCCAAGCCTTCCGAAAAGTAGGCCTTTCTCTTTGTTGTTCATATAATCATTTATCCCTTCTTATTGTTTCTTCCATAGTCTTAGGATCATCATATTGAATCTTGTCACCAATGGAAAATGGAATTCCACTCAAATACCTCTGAATCTTGACAGCCTCATCTTTGATGAATGGAAAATACTTCAGTAGTTCCAAGAAACTTCATTCGTATTCATCAATGGTAATGCTGCCCAGCTTGAGTTCAAAGAACTCCTTCATCTTTCTGTCATAGTATCTTTTAGTCAGGTATTTCTTCTCGAAACACCTCTTGAACTCCTTCCAAGTGATATCTTTCTCACTAATGTGTTGCACCTGCACAAACTGATCCCACCACATGGATGCTTTTCCTTTCAATTGATACATCGCAATTCTTCCTTCTACATGAGAGGAATAATTCTGCAGTTGGAAATATTTCCTCATGCCAAGAAACCATGTTTCGGCATCTTCCTCCTTCTTATGTTTTCCATCAAATGTAGGAGGCTTAATCTTATTCATCTCCCCTTTCAATTCATCCATCCCAGATCTCCTGTGCTTTCTGGTAGGAGATGGGCTTGAACTATTGTGTGCTTCCTTACCAGAATGCTTTGGGGAGCAATGATGATGTTTACTACCACTCCTCAATCTTCTTCTTCTCTCAGGGGTCCAACGACTCTCTGTCTTGCTTGAGCCACTCCCCTTCTCCAACTTCCTTTCTATTCTTTCCAGGCTCTTCAACATTTTTAAGTTGAATTCTCCCTGCTGATCCCTGACCCTCATGAGCTTTCAGCTATCAGCTCTGTGAGCCTGGGCATCTTTCTGCAATCTTTCAATGAGTTTCATCATATGTCCTTCCTTATCCATCTCTTTTTCATGCCCATTAGAGTTTGATCCTTCGACTCCCAAGTTGACATCCCTTCCTACACTTTCATCCTCTGTTTCGGAGGCAATCTGTACCTTTTCCATTTCTATACTCAACGTAGATTCACAGTTGACCTAACACTTGTTGAACTCTGCACACCCAATGTGCAATCAACCGAAGTTTGTCAGGCCCTTAAACCTTCAAGAAACTTACAACACTCATAAACCAACATGAACAAGAAAAAATGCTTCTATTCCATTAAGTTTTCTTAGCTCTGTTTGGCTCTGCAAATTTTGGGACTTCTGGTTTCAGGGTCTCAGTCCACAAGACTCTCATACTCGCTTTCAGGTGATAGCTCCCTCCTTCTCCCTACCCTTGTAACCAAAGGCACCTTTCACAACTTCGCGATCTCATGAGTTCATGAGTCGAAGACCCTCGACTCTTCTTCCTCCAAACACCGATACCCGAGATGCGATACGGGTATGGCTCCCTCCTCACTAGCGCCTGCTACATATAACTATAGGCTAGGCTAAGTGCTAGCACCTCTCACAACTCACGACTTCACGAGTTGGAGTGTTGAGCCCTCGTGCTCCTCCTTTTCGAATCCTGAAATCCTGATTTACTTTACCCTACAAGCCCACATAGCACAATTGTATCCACATCTACAGTAGCGAGTGGCACCCTCAGGAGGGTCCACATTATCTATGGTGACGTCATCGGGTCCCACCATGCTCACTTTTATTTTATCCCACTGGCACGTGGTACACACCCATGTGTCCATGTCCATTCCAAGTGAAATCCAATGATTAGACCTTTCTCAAATCTACGGCACAGATCCTTTCGGCGTTTCAGGGTTTCGGGCATCAGGCGTTCGTGCATCCACACCTCTCAAACTTTCGTTTGCTAAAATCCCAAAATTATTGTCTACCCCTCCACTTGATCCAATGGTCAAGTTCCTATCTTATGATCTACGATGTAGATCATTTCGGAATTTCGGGTTTCACTATTTTGCAACTTGTAAAAACAAGGTTCTTCCCTTTTGGTTTCCCGATTGCCGAAACGTCGTCTGGCAGCCACATGTTCCCCCGATGGATGGTCCCGACGAATTCAGGGTTTCGCATATCGCGATTTCCATGTTCTTGTGAAACTCCAAAGGGTTTTTAAACCCTACGCATGTTTTCTAGATCTGACGGTCACGAGCATTCTCCTTTCCCCCAAACAGATCCTATGGCTCCAACACTTCTAGTGTGGAGTCCTCTCTCCCTGTGTCTAGATACCACATCGGCTATAGTTAAATAACACCGCTACACCTCCTGAGCTTGGTAACATGGTCAAGTAACTCCTTGACACTTAGGAGCATTCAAAGGTCCGAAATTGGTCCTCCAGACACAATTTCTCCTCAAACCCTCGATCCAAAGACCACTCAACTAGCCCATCTAGGCTCAGTATCAAAATCTTGGCTCTGATACCAAACTGTAACGTTCCCGATCATCAACCCTATGGTTGGGACAACATTACTACGTGGAATAACAATATCATACTTAATTCTATATATAAGACATGCATTTAAGCAAATGAAACACATTTAAACTTAGAGTAACCATAAGAATTATTGCTATTATAAATAATCAATGGCTTTAACATTAATTCTTAAGCACAACATACTACATGATAATTATAAATACACATACATGCAAAAAAGTAATTAAAACATCATCTGGTTCTTATCTTTGAAACGGTGGTAATTCCACCAACCAGGTGCAGGCCTTCCACGAACCTCCCATCCTTAGACCACACTGCTCATCAAGCTCAGCAGTGGGTCACCCCCGAGCTGGGACTAAGCTCCACCTTGAAGGCAAGGAATCCTAGGCTAGGCTGAGGTTACAGGGAAAACACATAGTCACAAGGAAGGAATTCTCTCCCAGGAACCACTCATACTCACTGCCCACAGACTCTCCTTCCCCACATGCCTATTCCACCCCAGGAGTATACACCTTCTCTGTCACCTATACAGTCCTTCGGTTGCTAACCTCCCTTGCCTTGGGTTTCAGCAACAGGCCAGACCAGAATTCTCCAAGCTCTACAACAACTACAGGGTTCCTTCCAGGAGCTCTCTCCTTCCTCAGCACACTCTCTCACCTGGAGAGAGTGTTGTACGACTGACCAACAAGCCACATAGGGTCAAACACTACACGCCCACCACAGTCAATAGGAATTTAGACACGAACACCCCCAGGAAGCAATAGACAGGTGCAACAACATAACCAGGCTTAGCAGGGACGGAACACTTCTGTTTTCTCAATCCGACAGCATGGGATAGACTCACACTATGGTTCTCAAGAATGTGTGATATGTTTTCCATGCAGGGGTCGACTCAGACTTAACGGTTCACAATCGAAGGGGTGTACCAGCCTTCCAGAAGAAAATATAGACACCGACCTTTTTGTTTCAGAGCGCACGAGGGTATCTCTTGCAGAGGTCGGACAGGTTCACACTCAGACGGTCAGGTAGAATGGAGGAGGAACCACCAACATGGTTCATCTCAGCCATTTTATTTGCATGTGCCTGGGTTGACACTTGTCACCCATGAAACTGCATGCATTTCTTCAGCATGTGTTCCATCCATTCAGAAGTTGTTTGTCCTTCCAAAAGAACTTAGGATAAAACATATTATTCACATGTCTTTTGGAATAATATTAAAATATTATTCCCAAGGACCTAAGCCCCTAGGCTGAACACTTAGTCCCTTTTCCCACCTTCCAGCCCCTAATCCCTTGCCCACTCTATGGAAGCTTAGTTCCCCATCACTCATTCATCGTGGTCAGTCTGCATGGGGTGGTGTTTATATTTTGTTACTGTTCTGCATAAATACAGGTACAAAATTAGGCTCTTGGCCTTCAACACTTAGGCTCTCTAGCCTAACAATCACATACGCCCACTAGCTTATATAAACTTGGCTCACCAGCCTATAAAACATATTTACAAATTCATTTCATAAACAAGATTTACAATAGGGATCGGCCTTGGGGACATTACATGTTGAACATGGATTAGTTGATTTATCCTCCTTTGAGCATCATTTGGTTTAACTTCTTGTTCTTGTAGCAGTCTCATCACTAGTAGTCCTAATGAGGTAGGAAAAAATTCATCTGTACTATATACAATATGAAAGGGTGATGTAGCAATACAACTTTTTGCAGTGATCCTATCATCCCATAGTGCATACATAAGCATCTTGTGCCAAGATTTCTTGTTTTCCTGCAAAAGCTTCTTAATAATTACAGTCAAGATTTTGTTGGATGACTCAACCAATCCATTACCCTGTGGGTAATAAGCTATGGAATGGACAAGAGTTATATTATAGTCACTGCAAAATTTCTCCATTCTTTTAGAATTGAATGTTGTTGCATTATTAGTAATGATATTGACTGGACAACCAAATCTAGACAAAATATTGCTTTCTAAAAAATGAATGATAACAATATCAATAGTTTTCCTTGTCGGAACTGCTTCAATCCATTTGGTGAAGTAGTTTGTGGTTGTCAGTGCTGTTCCTGAGTCTGTACTTAAGGCTTAGAAGTACAGTGTCAAGGCATCCGAAAGTATGATGAAGGTTAATAAAAGATTATACTAACCTTCGGTATGAGAAACTAGGGCAGATTTCTACGTTCTCGTCGTCTAGCTTCCAATTGCTCTTGAGCAGTTATATCACGCTCAATGGCTGCCCATGAACGCTCGAGTTCTTCCCGGGTGTTAGCAGTTTTGAGGATTGTATCGAAAATATTTAAAGCAATATGTGTTTGATTAGATAGCCCGGGTTCAATATTAGGTTGCGTAGTTGCAGGTACAATCATTGAGGAACAGTAACCGTAGGAAATAATTTAAAGAGAGATTTCAGTGTTGTTTCAATTTGGTCAAAATAAAGAGAGATTTTTACGTTTTCTGAACGAAATAAAGATTGCAAAAGAAGGCCCTTTCCCGTAACTGCATTATATTTTAATATAAAAGTGTGAAGCGAAAGAAAAACATTTATCTGCGTATAACATGAGGTTCCTATCAAAAGAAAAGTCACATATAAGAAGAAGAAGAAATTGGTGAGAAAATAACCGACGTAGCCGAGAGTAAACGTAGAATTCTGAAAATGCAAATTGGTCTTACATCCGCTGATAGCCGGTGCAAAGGAAAAACAATAGACAGAGACAGAAAACCGGAATTCCTTTGTTATAGTAGTGGTCGTACTAAATTATAACAAAGCACATCAGTTACGAATGAGCGAAATGAAATGAAACATAAAACACAAAGAAGCAAACTTGATAATACAGTCTGGACAGAATCGAGAATCTTCAAATTGCTTGTATATTAACATCTTCAATGTAAAACTCTATTACAATCGATACCAAAAAGGTCCCGCCCCTTCTACTTCTTTTCGTATCCCTTTATACAAAATCTTTCCCCCTATTTTTTCTAGAAACTCAATCGTTTCATCAATTCCGTTACAAAACGAAAGGAGCCAAATCAGTCCACCTCTCCTACTCTATTTTCAAAAAGTGCTAGGTGCCTACCTTCTGCGTGATTCGGTGAGTATGATACATTTGTCCACAAATTGGGATACAAGCTGTGAAGGCTCTGCTTTGACAGCTGGGAGGAGCGATGTTACTCCATCTCTTCTACTCTATTTTCAAAAAGCGCCAGGTGCTTGTCTTTGCGTGGATTTGGTGCATATGATACATTTGTCCATGAACTGGGATACAAGTTGTGAAGGCTCCGCTTGACAGCTGGCTTCGGTGAAATAACACTCTCGGGCCAACTGTGGAAGTTTACCACCTATTTGTGTGTCAATGATATCAAGAGCGTTGAGTTGCGCGCTTGGTTGAATCAAATGTTTATCAACTTGAGCCATGTCTACCTTGTCCATCTTAGAGATATCCGCCGAATCTCTTTCATTCTTCTCCTTTAGATCGAGGGAGATCTGATCTACATTCATTTTCCTTAACGTTTTTGAGTCACCTCCACTTTCCATCCCTAACAGCTCGCCATCTATAGCATTGAAGGCCTCTTCTAATGAATTGGTTACTTTTTGGGCCTGTTCCTTGCTTAAGGTAATATTATGTTCCCAATCCTTTAGAAAAATATTACCTCTAGTTTGTTCAGCGATGGTGAGTCCAGGAGGGCCTGCTGAAAATCTGTTGTTAGTAGCTATTATTGCCTCTTGAAAGGCGACCCGGGCAGCCTCCGCGTTCCTTTCTTTAACAGTCAGATTTTCTGAAATACAATGCATTAACACGCAGTCTTCTCAGATCACCCCCACTTTGTTTAATAGACTTTGTTGTACAGATGAGATACTGCCCCTGATATCAATCGCCCGGGATTTAAACCCCTCGATGTCGATCATTTTGCTCTCAGTGACCTCTAACTGAGCCTGTAACCCTGTGATCATACTCCTCTGCTGACTTGCCTGTATCCGACCATCTCGGATCACTGAATTCGCTTGTTCCAGCTTGGTTTTGAGGACTTCAATTTCCTTTTGATCAGCCAATCGGGCTAGTTCTATTTCTCCACTCGCCTGACTCTTAGCGCTTTCTGGGGTCGAAGCTACTCAGGCTTCGAGTGTCTTGATCAGGCGATTCTTTCTTTTGAGCTGATTTTTCAACATCCCGACCGAGAATTGATTTGCCGACGCATACGCTCCCAGCATCCCTGCGATCTCTGTGGAAAATTCCTCACTCTTTTTATTTTTTCCATCTGTCATCACTTTGAATTTTTTAGATGTTGATCCTTCATCTTGGTAGAACTCCCTTTTCACAACTGCTTTCCTATTTTTGTCAAAGAAGAACTCATTTGGGGGAATCTCTTCCGCTCTGATAGGCATTAGCTCCTCACCGAAAATCCATCCCTCTTCTATATTCCCTAGCGTTGACTGCAAGGGGGTGACAGAAGTAATGGGTTCCCCGATCTATTTTGCTGCCTTTCCTGGTGTGACGACTGAGTCCTTCTTCTTCAGAGGATCCGAGGTCTTCGTCTCGGTTTCGAGATTCTGGGTTTCTAGTGGGTCTGTGTTCTTGACTTCCATCTCCCGACTATGTTCCCTGGATGGATCTTTGGTCTCTTCCTCTGCTTTGGGATTCTTCCCAGACCCCCCTTCCCGGTGTTTTTCAGGGTTAGGAATTTGCTCTTCGGAACCTTCAGCATCCTTCCCTTTTTCCTCGGAAAGACCCAAACCTCCTAGCACAATGGGGAGACATCTTTTTCTATGCTCCTGAAACTTTAGAACAGAGGCCATGTCCTCGGGTGCTAAAGATCTGATTCAAACTAGCACTTCCCCATAGGACCTCGCCCCTCGGAAAATATCATCCGAGGGTGAACACTCGTGTTCAAACCTCTTCAACCCACAATTTGACAAATGGGTGCTTACAATTTTCTGAGGATCATGCTTTTTGTACTCAATAGAGACCAAAATCAAGTCTTCTAAGGTTGCAGCCTCAGCTTTAGCATGTCAAAAATACAATAAAGAATAAGCATTTAGCCGAACGGGGAAAAACGGCCATACCTTCTTCGATGATGCTTTGAGCTCTTTAGCTACTCCGCCAATCTCGTGACAGGCCAGCTTGTCGGGGATGAACAGTGGTAGCGCAAGAGGAGGAACAGCAGCTCCGAACACTCTGAAGTAGGAAAAATCTGCTTCTACGTACCAGTCCGCGATGCCACTCAGATTTGTAGCAATGATATCCGAGATGCGAGGTGGTGAACGACCAAAAATGGTGATGTACAGGGGCACCATCACCCAGTTGAAAATTTCTTAAATAAATTTGTCCGCTTTATCCTCCCACAGCTTGTCGTGATACTCGTGTAAAACTTTTGCGTGAGTAGGATTCCAAGCCCAATTCATCAAAGGGAATGGAGTCATGGAACATACTGTGTCCATGATATACACAGACATGAAAAATGCTGATGGTTTCCCATTGGCCTTTTGCTCCCGATACTCGGTGACCATGTTAAACAAGCTGTCTGAGAGCATCTTCGCCCAGTTGAATGAGCAACCTTCAGCAACCCGAAATATGAGAGGCACCCAAGAGATATAAAAATGTGATGTATCCTCTCGCCCCCAAAGTCGACAGGTCATCATGGCCACATATTTATATTGTGGCTACAAGGAATCAATAGAATATATGCCCTTGTCATTTGCTCTGAACTTCACGGTGCGTGAAACCCAATCTTTAATCAAACTGGGCATGGTTTTGTCATATTCAATGCACTCCTTCTGTTTAAACTTCTCCAGGAAATCAGCATCATATGTGTATTCAAATTTTGATGGAAGTTTATACATGCCTTGGATGTGCTCCAGTCTGAAAGTCCCGACCGTGACCCGCTGATCGTTTAGGATAGTTCTGGTGGGCAAGTTTATATGATCCAAAGCCCATCGGATCATATCATAATATGGGAGCAACCGTGGTCTGGTTGCTATCTTATGCATTCCAGATTGAACAACAATCTTATATTTAGTGTTCAAATCACCCTTTTCATTGTCATTGTCGTCGAAATCTGAATAATTGACCAACTCAGTTTGTAGAATATCTGAAACAAACGACCAGCTAGGTACCGAACCGCCACTCCGAGGTGAAGTGTCGGAAACAGTATCTGTACCTTGCCCTGCATCCTCGACGCTAGCCTTTGCTGCTTTCCGTGGAGCCATAGCTGAAGCTTGTGTTTTCGCTCTTCTGCGATAAACCTGTGTATACATGCAGAAATTAGTTCACTCATAGAAAGGCGTGCTCTGTACGCTTATGAGAAATGCTTAAAATAAAATGAAACTCCCGTATATATTTGAAAACTCTGTATAATTCGAATTAAGTATGTCAAATCGCAATTAGAAACAATTTATTGCGTGAATCCAATCTTGTTTATTCGTGGATTTACCCTAATTCTTCATTAATGTCATCAATGTTTGGCGGCTTGACAGGCAATCAGGGTATGGAGAGCAGCAGGTGCTTTGGGAAATGTGCAAACCTCGATGCATGGGACGAGACACATCTCGTTTTATTTTAAAATTTCAAATCTTAGCAACTTAAATAATTTTCTCGCTGTTCGCTGCCTCGTCAATTTCCTTTAAACATTTTGACTCTTCAACTCGCGAGATTGTGAGGGCCAACTAGATTCAATTAAAAGTAATCATGATTTGGAGCATCATAATTAGCATAATTAATTTATTCGCCATATCACGATTCGGAAGTTCGAAGACAGATTTTTGGGAGAATGGTATGCCGAGTCGCGATACCGCGATGTGGCAATAATTAAGGCTCAAAATACGGGAAGAAAATCTCAGATTAGGTTACTAATTAATCTTGCCATAATCATGTCGCAACCTCGTGAGTCAGGATTCAAGACGCTTTAACTTTATGAAAGAAAGTGACGAGTGGTGAAATGCCGAGCACCAAACTTAACCATGGTTATTTTTTGACCTTTAATCCTTGACCAGGGTTATCGCAAGAATTATCGCATTCTCGGATCTCGGGGTTGTAAGAACAAAAATTTGGGTTTGACGAATTCCGAGACGCGAACTCTCGACAACGTCCACTCATGAGTTACAAGATTTACCCTAGTTAATGTCTTGGGCGGAAATTGAAAACGATTTCGCCGTTTCGTGACTCGGGACGTGTGAACTCAAGTTTTAAAGTATCTGACCCGCGAGACCCGAAATGAAACAAAAAAATGAACATACTCGTGAAAATGGATCTGTTTTGAAAGTAGAAAACATTTCTGTCTAGGCGACAAGATTTCAGAGTCTTTAAGATCTCGAAAGGAAAAGGAAAATCAATCTTTAGATTTCAAGTATCAAAAATTGAAAATTGTGCAAGGTAAAAACAAGGGCGGCTCCAACATAGGCTCCAACTAGGGATCCCGCTTTCCTATGAGGCGGGAAGAATAGTAGACTAGGTGCCAATATTGGGTAAATGGAGTCACAGGCTAAAATCAATAGAAACATTCAAGGAAAAAGAT